>PISX010015274.1:0-50156 GCA_004024625.1 Mellivora capensis | reverse complement strand
ACCCCAAACCATTAGCAATCAGGCAGCATCCCATCTAGCAAGTAGAGAGATGCTCTGAGGAGTTGTACAAAATAGAAGGTTTTTATAGTTAGAAAGGGGGCAAGGAGTTATTTGGGGGGGAAAAAAAGGATTGTTTCAGGTGAAGACATCTTCTGGGTGGAAAGGGAATGGCAAGATTTTTATGATACAGATGACTTCACTAATTGTGATCAGGAAATTTCAGATTGACTGTTAAAGGTCACATTCCTGGGATAGGTTGAAACAGCAATTCAATCTTGGTTTTCTATTGTGGACAAGGACTCCATCTTGGACTTGTTTCTTTTTTTAACAGAATTCATGTCCTACTGCCCTCATCTTGTTCTTGAACTCTAAACAAACTGCCCAGAAGCATACTTTACTCTGCTATGGTCATAATCTAGAACAAAAGTGTTACTTACCTTTTGTTAAACATTAGAAAGTTATCAGCTTGAGCAATGACAGAGATCCTTTCTTCTCTGAACCCATCCACAAATAAAAGTGAAAAGATTTCAAGCTAAACTATTCATAAGATTTTATAATGACTTTCTAATTGCCATACCAAAGTATTCATCCATTTCAATTTGTATAAAAATAAGGTTATAGAGAAAATAGAAATGTAAATTGCTTAAATCATGTGTCTGTATTTTCAGCAATATATTTTCCAAGTTCTAATATCCCTGAGCCAGGTTGTCAGGGTATACTTTTCATAATGGTGCCTGGCCAGTGCAAATGTAATATAATAAATTACAATGTGCTACAACCCTTTCTGTCCTTAAGGGAGAAACAAATAAAATTAGAATAGAATGGAAATATATATATATTTTTATAATTTATTCCTTTGTGTATCCATCAAACTTTCAGAATAAACACCAGATGAAAGACAGAAAAAATTGTTTTAACACTTGACACAAACATTTTTGATGCCCCATTTAAAACAACAACAACAAAAAAAGCACCCTATATATCCTTTTTTATAATTTTTTTCCCTATTTGTTTTATAGTAGTTCTATTTATTTCCTTGACATCAATGTATTTTTGTTATATGCATTGCAGGTATCTATTCCTAATCTGTGATTTGTCTTTTAACTTTGTATACAGGGGCTTTCAAAAATAGAGTTTCAAGCTTTACCATGCTACCCAGAGAGAGGTCTATACAGTGCTGTCCTGGGTTCACATTGTAACTTAAAGGGAAACTTTCATAATGTCTGGAGCCCTTGATGTCCTGGCAAATGACGGAAGAGGATGTCCTCAAATTCCCTGTAGTAGGAACCCACTTAGATTGGCACCAACCTTGACCTCCAAATGGAACAGTACCTCTAACAAAAAGAAAAGTGTTGGCATCTACAACATGAATCTGAAAAGAACCTTGGAGATGTGTCTGCTGGCAGCTCGTGCCATTGTTGCCATGGGAATGCTGTCTGATGTCAAGGTCATATTGTCAACTGCTAGAATCCCAGACTTGACATTTACTGCCTGCGTTCTTGTACTCACTGACCTTTGTCCCACATTTTTCCTTAAGCTCTTCTTTCCAGCTTATCTATTAACTCAGGCCGATGGAAAGTGAAAACACCCCTCAAGCGATAGCAACTGACCCGACAAGACACCCAGCTGGCCCAGTCCACCCATAATAGTTTGAGTGTAATCCCCCTAACTGTGCCTGTAAATGGACCATAGAATGACCTCTAGAATGACCATCAACTACGTTGACCTCATTATAATACTAAAGTTTCTGCCCAAGGAGGAGCACAAGCCTCATTTACCTAGCACACAACATACATATAGATATATTTCCTTAAGGTGCATGAGTGTCCTTATGCCTAGCTCTAAAAGGATTCCCTTATTCGTTTTAACCCTAAATAGTAGGAACCTATCCACCCTTGCTGAGGAGTCCCAGCTTTGAAAGTTATTGTCTGTAATCTTCTTGTTGCAAAGTTTCCTTTGTGTGACAACTCACCTGGTATAGTTTCCATCTGTGACACAAAAAACCCCATCCCAGGGATTTTTCATAATGTATGCAGTGAATTCAGCTACATTAGGAATCAGCTACCGTCACCAGCTGCCAGTAGGCCTTCACTTTTCATTTCCCTTGATTAGTAATATCCTTTGTCAGATAACGAATAGAGTCACTGACAATAATGTCCATTCATTAAAAAATTCAACATTTAGGGGTGCCTGGGTGGCTCAGTCATTGAGCCTCTGCCTTCGGCTCAGGTCATGATCCCAAGATCCTGGGATCAAGCCCCACACCTGGCTTCCTGCTCTGTGGGAAGCCTGCTTCTCCCTCTCTCACTCCCCCTGCCTCTGTTCCCTCTCTCGCTGTGTGTCTCTCTCTCTGTCAAATAAACAAATAAAATCTTTTTAAAAATTCAACATTTATGTAATTTGTTAATTCTTTTTTATTTTTTTGAAAGAAAAAGGGAACATCCAAGGCAGGGAGGTGGGAGGCAGAGGGAGAAGGGAGAGAGAGAATCACAAGCAGTCTCCATGCCCAGCACAGAGCTGGACGGAGGGGCTCAATCTCAGACCCCAAGATCATGACAGAGCTGAAATCAAGAGTCAGACATTTAATGGACTGAGCCAGCTGGGCACCCCTGTTAATCTCTATCTTGCTACTTTCTATTTTGTTTTCTCTACATTTAAAGAAAGAGCTATATTTTACTCCTGCATCACATGTGATATCTCACTGCTCTGTATAAAAATGAACCTAAGTAGTTGGAGGTATATCTCTTAATAAATAAAATGTAAGAACTTTATATTTTCTAGTTTCTTTCCACAGTATTCCATATGGAAATAGCAGCAAAAGATGTTCTTTTACTTGTGACTTTGTTTTATCTGTTCAGAGGAAATACTCTGAATTATTTGCTTTTCTTCTCTATTCACAGATTGATGGGCTACCTTTAAAGCATGTAGTCAGAGCCGTATTTTTCCTTGAATTTTACATACTGAGCATATATCTTCTGGTAAGTTGCACCTTTTGTTCTTTTTTTATGGCTTTTATGCATTGTTATTCCATTAGTACAAGGCTAGCTATTTCTACAAATGTCCCACAGAGAGAATATGTCAGTAACTTCCTTGACAATGCTGAGAAGTCTTTGTTTAGCATTCATTCTGCCTTCTAATTCTGTGCTCTAATGTCACTCTCTGCATTCTAGTTTAATTCAGGTTCGCTTATTCTCATTCTTTCAGTCTCTAATCACTGCCTCTTATATCTTTCAATTATACAAATCTGAGCACAGCTTTGGTCTGGACTCACAAAAGTTTTGTCTGTCACTTAAGGGGAGGTCCAAAGTAGTTTTTTGATGTTTGCTACTATCACTATCTCATTGTTAGCCCCAGATAAAGTTGTCAGAAATTTATTGCATAGTTTGGTAGAATTTTACTTAGAATAAAATGAATTTTGTTTGGGATAGACCTATGAGAAAACATGCCATTTAAAAAAATAATTTGATGGGAAGTAGAACTATTAATAAAATTATTTAAGTGTAGTATTTATTGGTACCAAATTGAAATTTGTAAAAATATGCACTTTAAGGCTTCAATAACTTCCTAGATTAAGTAATAATACATTTTAACAAAAATTCTAAAAACTAATGTAGTACAAATAAGGATGATTTATGAATATAACTTTTGTAATTATTAATCAAACTTTGATATTATTAGTCTGATTTTTATTATATTTCTTTGAAATTAACAAATGTATATTTCTTTAAAAAAATATGCATTTTGTGAACCCTAGAGCAAGGACAAGAGGAAAAAACAAAGAGATAAATACTAGACTAATAGTAGCAATAAAATAGAATACTAAAAAGTGTTAAATTAATCCAAATAAAGGTGGAGAATGCAAAGACTGAAGCAAATAACAAAAGCAAAAATAGAAAACAAAGAGCAATTTAAACTCAATTATAGTGATAAGCATATTATATACAAATGATTTAAATTCAGGGTGTAAGGCAGAAATTGTCATGAACTACAAAAAGATTAAATTATGTTTTCTACAAGAAAACCACTTTTTTGAGATGAAATCATTGTTTAAATCCAAACGGACCAAGAAATTATATTACACAAACACTATACAAAAGATACATACAGAAGTAACATTAATATTACATGGTAATTAATAGACATTATAGAATTTAGAACAGGAAAAATTATCATAGATAAGGAGGAAAATGCTATAATGACAAAGGGAGATATTTATAAAAAAGATAATAATCAGAATTTTTATGAACCTAATAAATATATTTTACATAAAGCCATAATTGATAGAACTGATAGGGTAAATTATAATTACAGATGAAGTTTTCAATACTTCTCTCACAGCCCACCTTCAAAAAATATCACTTCACTATAGTTATAGAAACTTACAAAAATATTCTTTAATTTCCCCTTCTGGTCTTTGGACAGTAGTCATTATATATTTTATATCTACTTAGTTAAAAACTATACAATTCATTTTGAATATTATTTTTTATGTATTTGGAAAAGCTACATAATTCTGTAGACTGATATTTCTTAAATGACCAATGCAGGATGCTACAAAACCATTCATCTGAAAAAGATCCATTCAAAGCATAAAAAAGACTAATGGATTTTAAAGTAACAAATTACAAAAAGTACACTAATATGGTTTCAGATTCCTTATTGAAATTAACCTTTTAGAAGCTACCACTTGTCAAGTTTTGACATTATATCAAAGAAAAATATCCATGATTATCTGGAAAGGGTTTTATAATACTTTTAACTTTTCAAATTACTTGTCTGTATTAAAAACAGATTATCTTCATATACTTGAACTATAAAAAAACCATAATAATGAATTGAATGCAGAAATAATTGTGAGAATCCAGATTTCTTATATTACAGAGAGTTCCAAAGTCTAAAACATTGCTGCTCTCTTCCTCTCTTTTATGTGTATATATATATGTATATGTATATATATATATGTGTATATACACACACACACACACACACACACACACACATAGATATATATGGAGAGAGAGAGAAACTTTTTTATTAAGGTATATATGATATATAACATTATAGTAGTTTCCTGTATACAACATGATGATTCAATATTTGTGCTTATTATGAAAAGCTAACCACAATAAATCTAGTTAACCTGGGTCATCATAGTTGTTACAGTTTTTTTTCCTGGTGAGAACTTTTAAGATCTACTCTTCTTAGCAACTTTCAAATATACAACATAGTATTATTATTAACTGTAGTCACCATGCTCTACTATGAATTTCTTAATCTTATTCCTGGAAGTTGTACCCTTTGATCACCTTCACCCATTTTGCCCACCCCTCACCCATCTCCTCTGGCAACCATCAATCTATTCTCTGTAACTATGAGCTTTTTTTTTTTTTTTTAAGCTTTCACATACAAGTGAGATCATACAGTACTTGTCTTTCCTTGTCTGACTTATTTCACTTAGCACAGTGCCCTCAAGTTCCATTCATGTTGTCAGAAATGGTAAGATTTCCTTACCTTCTTCTGTAGGGATGAATAATATTCGTATCTATATACCAAAAAGACATTTAGGTTGCTTCCATTTTTTGGCTATTGTAAATAATGCTGCAATGAACACAGGGTGCAGATATCTTTTGGAGTGAGTGTTTTCATTTTCTTTGGATAAATACCAAAAGTGCAATTGCTAGATCATATGGTGTTTTTAATTTTTTGAAGAACCTCCGTACTGTCTTCCATAGAGGCTACACCAATTAATGTTCCCACAAACAGTGTACAAGGGTTCTATTTTTCTCCATATTTTTGCTAATTTTACTTATCTTTTTGATAATAGCCATTCTAGCAGGTATGAGGTGATATCTTGTTATGATTTTGATATGCATATAGTTATATGTTTATTAAGATATAGCAATATACTGGATTTTATTATGACTTTCAATCAATAAAGAGGTATTAAAATTTTTCAGTTTTATTTTCCTATTGTGGTGAGAACACTGACTTGAGACCTACCTTCTTTTTTTTTTTATTTTTTTTTGAGACCTACCTTCTTAATGAATTTTTAAGTGTGCAATAGAGTATTGTTAAGTATAGGCACAATGTTGTACAGCAGATCTCTAGAAATTATTTATCTTACTTAACTGACACTACACTCATTGGACATCTCCTTATCTCCCTAGTCCCTGGAAAACACAATTTTATTCTTTGTTTCTATGAGTTTGACTATTTTATTATTTACTTATTATTTGTTTATTTATTTATTTAATTTGTGTGTGAGAGAGAGAGAGAGCATGCACGAGCAGGGAGAGGGCCAGAAGGAGAAGCAGACTCCTGGCTGAGTGGAGAGCCTAATACATAGTTCAATCCCATGACCCTGAGATTATGACCTGAACTGAAGGCAGGTGCTTAACCAACTAAGCCACCCTAGTGCCCCTAAGATTTCCTTTAAATCACTGAGCATATTTGTGGTAACTCTTTTATGGTCACTGTCTATCATTTCCATCATTTTTCTCAATTGAGTCACTTCTTTTTTTGGTCTTAACATATTACTTCTTCACATGACTCTATCCGTATCTAATCTTCTAAGTTTCTAACTTAAGATTTATACTATAAGCAAATGTTTATTGACTCAATATTTTTATTAAGTATTATGTATTACTTTATATTTGGATGTTTTTATTTTTATTTTTTAAAGATTTTATTTATTTATTTGGCAGAGATCACAAGTAGGCAGATTCAGGCAGAGAGAGAGGGGGAAGCAGGCTCCCCACTGAGCAGAGAGCCAGATGTGGGTCTCGATCCCAGGACCCTGATATCATGACCTGAGCTGAAGGCAGAGGCTTAACCCACTGAGCCACCCAGGTGCCCCTGGATGTTTTAAATGTACATATATATGTGATACAGATATTATATACAATATATGCTTTACATATATTGTGTGTATATATATGTATATGTATGTATGTATATGTATATGTATGTATATATACATTTCTATATATATTCAGTATATGATATATATGTAATATGTTTATTCTATGTACATATATACTTTCAACAGATATATAATTACTATATAAATAAATTATAATACCCAAACCACAGAAATACAATTTCAAATTCATTGACTTGTACAGATGAAAAGGACTTGCTTAGTCTCATTAGCTTACAGATAAAGAAAATGTGGGGGTACCTGGGTGGCTCAGTGGGTTAATGCCTCTGCCTTCAGCTCAGGTCATGATTCCAGGGTCCTAAGATCGAGTCCCACATCGGGCTCTCTGTTCAGCGGGGAGCCTGCTTCCCCCCACTGCTTCCCCTCCCCTCTGCTTCCCTCTCTGCCTACTTGTGAGCTCTGTCTGTCAAATAAATAAATAAAATCTTTAAAAATACAACAACAACAAAAATGGAATTATTTTAATTAATTAATTAAATCTTTTAAAGAAAGGGGGGGCGTGCCTGGGTGGCTCATCGGGTTAAGCCTCTGCCTTTGGCTCAGGTCATGATCTCAGGGTCCTGGAATCAAGTCCCACAGCGGGCTCCTTGATCAGCAGGGAGCTTGCTTCCCCCTCTCCCTCTGCCTGCCTCTCTGCCTACTTGTGATTCTATCTCTCTTTCAAATAAATAAATAAAATCTTTAAAAAAAAAAGAAAATTCAATCATAATAGCTAAAATTATTGTTTAAAGTTAATAAAAGGGGAGGACTAAGTCATAAGTCCTGATTCCAGTTTGATGTGCTTGCCACTTTATCATCTTATTTAATCCAAAAGATTTCAGTAAACCATTCCTGAAAATTCCAAAGCCCAGTAGCTTTAGACTAAACAATTTATTGCCTCTATTCTAAAAGCCATCACTTTTGCTTCAGGTACTCCTAACACAAATCATTTCATGTTGGAATAACTTAGAAAAATAATGCATATCACAAAAAAGTATTTATAGGTTGCTGTCTCACACTAAGTAAAAAATATGTGAGAATATTAGGGGCACCTGCGTGGCTCAGTCTGTTTAGTGTCTGTTTTCAGCTCAGGTCATGATCTTGGGGTCCTGGAATGGAGCCTCGTGCGGGGTTCCACGTTCAGCAGGGAGTCTGCTTGTCCCTTTCCCTCTCCCTCCCTCTACCCTTTCTTCCACTAGTGCTCTTTCTCTCAAATAAATAAATAAAATCTTTTTAAAAAAGAAGTATGAGAGGAATATTAAAGTGCTTAGTTGCCTCTGTGTTTTTAATTATACCAGCTTTGTAAAGGTGAATTTATCATTTCTCCACCAGTACAATTCCTTGTCAGGCTAGAAATATGCATAGTTAGTGGATATCCAGATGATGAAAATGGACTTCAGAATTCCTTCATTTAGTACATAATTATTGAGTCCCTATTCCTTGCCAGTACCTTACAAAATGGCATAATATGACAAAATTAATATTTCTAGCATTCCTCTAAAATTATCACTGCTATAATATTCGAGTGTGTTCTATTAATTAGTTTGTCAAAAGTGACACTATATATAGCCTGTTGTTTTCCTTTCAGTGACTAGGGAGAATTTATTAACAAAGACAAATTAAACCTTTTTAAATGAATGAAATTTCTGAGGAGTTTAAATCAAATTCTCTAAAATATGATTTATAGAGCAAAATTCTGATATATACATATATATCATTATAATAGCAAAACCTTCACATATATAATAATACCATATAAAAAATAGACAACTTTTGGCAAAACACATGCAAAAATCTTTTTTCAGTCTTGTTTTATTTTAACATAGACACTATTTTAGATTCATTTTACATAAAAGAAAATACAAAACAGAAGGAATGATATATATAAAAATGACGTGCTTTTTTACTCCAATGGAGAGGCTAGGAGAAAAATAAGCCCTTTGAAAATTTCAACATTTTTACAGTATTGTTTATTATAATCTCTAATATCTTAATCCTTTCCTCTATAAAACTAGTACCTTTGTAGAGCAGTGTTTTTCCCCAAATAACATATATTTTTAAACCTCATTCAGCAATATTTACCATTACTGACAGAACATGATCAGCATTCTTAACATTTATCATCCTACTTCAGATCTGTGTAAATTAAACCCTTATTCATGGGATCCTGAATATTTCTTCACAAACTCTGACTTGATTATTTTAAATGACTTTTAATCTATGTCTCCTAAATTGTCATAAAAATTAGGCTGATTTGCTGTCCCTCTGAGACTATGGTATAAAAGCCCATCCATCACGGTGTATCTAATTAAGAAACTAAGTTAAGAGGTGTTTGAACAAGATATTTGAAAATCTCAGGGGACCAGACAATTGAATTGGTATTTCAGACATATCAAATTAGTTAATGATTTGGGAATCTTTATTCTGCAAGAGTATGTAAATTAAAAAAAATAATGAAATTCATTAAAGCTTGGTATCAGGGAGGAAGGAGGACCCTGTGCACCGCTGCATGTAATTATAAGTACCTGCTTCATTCAGATAGAAGGACAGGAAACTAGGGAAACAAAAAAAAGCAATTTGAGCAGATTAATTTCATATTGGACATAGATAATTACAATTATTTTTCTTTATATTTTTAGAGTATCTTTCTTATAATTGACAAACTCATATTTGGTAACAAGGCTTGTTTTCCATTTTCACTTCACCACATGAACTTGTAAGATAAATGTCTTGCCATTCAAAATGACAATGGATGTTGAATATTTTCTTGAAACTTAACAAAGTATTTTATTTATTCTGTCAGCCTATTTTGATACTGAAAGAAGCAGAAGAATAAACCCACTGCTTTATCCAAAAGCATGGAGTGAATAGAATATTAAATCTCACCCAATAAAGAACTGGTCTGAAATATGTATTCAAAATGTAAACAAAACCTTTTCTCCTGTTTCAAAGCAGTATACTTATGGTTCTTTAAAAGCATATAAAATAAGAATGCAACCAATGATAATATTATTTTCCTAAATAAAATAAAATAATGTCTTCCATTTTTTAATTATTTTATTTGTCCATCAAAATTATTCATTTTTATGTACCATTTTAAAAAGTTAAACTCAATAAAATATATAAAGGGTTTTCCGAACTTGGATGCTTGTAGAACATGCCCTAGTTATAAAAATAATATCTTTCCTAGACTTTTTTGCATAAGAAAGCTGTAGAAATATAAAAGGCAAATGTTTGTTTGAACTATGATACTCCATTTAAAACTAATATCCCAGGGACCATAGTAAATTAGCACATTCCATCCCAATGCCTTCCTCTCCTTTCTCTGTCCTTACTGTTCCCTCCAGTCCAGTAACCTCTAGGGTCCATATTTGATTATTATGAGAATTCTGCCTTTTGTTAACCTCAGAAGCACAGAAAATTGTAAACATTTGTAAAATAGCATTTACTGTGTCTACAAGGGGAATGTTGGAATCATTAAATTGTTATACATAAAAATTAAAAGGGGTGAAAATACAGTAAAGTATTTATTTTCAATGGGATTCTCATTGAGATAGAACACATTCAGAGTAACACATGAACAGTGATTGAAGACAGATATTCCTAAAATAGAAATAGTATTTATTTTTAAAAATCCTGAAATAGAAATAAAGATGCAAACAAACGTTTATGCACAAGGATATCCACTGCAGTATTATTCCCAAATAGTGAGAATGATGGCAAAGCAACAGGGGAAACAGTTAAATTTACAAACAAAAGTCCATCAGCTGCAACAGGCATGGGTTAAACAGGCTTTGGAGGAATATTTAATGACAATATAAAATGATCATGATTTAATATCATGAGTGAAGAAAGCATATTTTTGAGGAAAAGATATATAATGTGATTCCAAAATTATTTCTTTTAATTTTATAAATATATTTATACATAGAAAAAAGACTTGAGTGGCACTTGGGTGGCACAGCTGGTTGAGCATCCAACTCTTAGTTCCAACTCAGGTCCTGATCTCAGGTCCCAGATCCAGCCCCACGTTGGGGTTGAGCCCTGCCTTCAGGCTCTGAACTCAGCACAGAATCTGCTTGGGATTCTCTCTCCCTCTCTCTCTGCCACACCCTCCACCCTGCCCCCACTCTCTCTAAATAAATCTAAAAAAAAAAAAAAAAAAAAAAGAAAGAAGAAAAGAAAAAGAGACTGAAATAAAACACGCTATTATATTGGCAGATTGAACTCTAAAAGTCTGAATTAACAGTGATATCAATTTTATTCTTTGCTGATTCCCATATTTCCATATTGTCTTAAATGAAATCGTGCGGTGCACCTGGGTGGCTCAGTGCGTTAAAGCCTCTGCCTTTGGCTCAGGTCATGATTTCAGGGTCCTGGGATCGAGCCCCACGTTGGGCTCTCTGCTCAGCGGGGACCCTGCTTCCCTTCCTCTCTCTCTGCCTGCCTCTCTGCCTACTTGTGATCTCTGTCAAATAAATAAATAAAATCTTTAAAAATAAATAAATAAATGAAATGAAATGAAATTGTACAATAGACCCCATTATTCAGTTTCATTTGCACAGTTTTGGTTACCTGTGGTCAACTGTGGTCCTGAAGTAGATGGTCAATCTTCTTTCTGATGTATTGTCAGAAGGTCAGTAGTACCTAATGCTAGCTCACAATGCCTATGTCATTCACTTCCTCCTTATGTCATCACACAGGAATTTTATCATCTCACATCATCACAAGAAGAAGGGTGAGTATACTGTACAGGATATTCTGAGACAGTGAAAAACACATTCATCTTTTATTACATTATATTAGTATAATTCCATTTTACTATTTGTTATTGTTGCCAATCCCCCATTGTGTCTAATTTGTAAATCAAACTTTATTATAGTATAAACAGAAAGAAACATAGAAAAAGCATAATATATATAGATTATATAAATAGTGGTTTTAGGCATCCATTGGTGGTCCTGAAACATATCCTCTATGGCTAAAAGGGGATTTCTCTATTAATTTATCAGAAAAAAATCAATAATAAAAAATGTAGTTCCTATAAAATTTATTTCCCATTTAAAAATATATTTCCAAAAAACCCAGAAAATTGCCTTTTAATAATATTGGCCATTAAGAGCATCAATGTCATAACGAATTTATTTTCCCTGATGGGGATGTTTCATTAAGTTTATTAAGCAAATGCACAGATAATTATGGATATAGTGATAAATATATATAAATAAATTTTCTGGTTAGGATATAGTGATAAACATATGTAAATATGATTTGCTTATTACTAATATTGGGTAAAAATTATCATTAATGTTGTTTCATTTCCTGAAGAGCTCCTGGCGTAATACTTACGATGTTTCTTCATCGTTATAGCAGATATTGTAATTATTGTCAAATCTCATTTTATCTAATTTCATTTTGACAGTAGCCCAGGTTTCTTGGTGGTCTGAAAGAGTCAAGGTAATGTCATTACCCTGGCCATGATTATGTCAGAAAAGACTCCCAATTTAAATCAGTGAGCACCCGGATTCTGCCCAGGGTGGTGGCTTTAGCAGTATTCATACGGGCTCAGCTGGCTCAGTAAGAACAGGCTTAGACAGAGGGCCCCTGGCTCAGAAAGTCCTCCTTTTCCTTCTGGAAGTGAGTAGGAAAGCTAGTCACCATGGTTTCTGACTCATCTTACTTAAGGATATTTCAGCTACATAAGTAATAATAAACATTTATTGTTTATGGAAACTTAACTTTTGTGTGCCGTTACATAAAATTATCAGCATAAATAACTGCAGTGAATTTCTTAAATCTCACATCCAGTTATATTGAATTGTGATTCAGATTACATGCTCTGCCTTTAAAATTACAGGGGATTTTTTTTCTTTTCTATAACACGGGAACTACTGATACAAGTATGACCGTATCCTGTCACACTAGCATTGTAATATGAATTCTACTGCATTTGAAGAGCATTGTCAGTGTGGTTTTCAACAGGTGCATGTTTACTTTTTACAAGCAGAATTCTATACTTAAAAAATAACATAGTTCATTTGGAAGTCTACTCAGAATGGACAAGTTGTTAATTATAAGGACAATATTTTATTTTGGGGAATTTATTCACGTATCTATTCCTATATATTTTAGTATTCAGACACCTATATACACTTTCAATCTATTTTTATTTCCTTTAAAATAAAATTTCCTGGTGCCTGTGTTTCTCAGTCCATTAAGCGGTCTGCCTTCCACTCTGGTCATGATCTCAGGGTCCTGGGATCAAGCCCCGCATCGGGCTCCCTGCTCTGCAGGGAGTCTGCTTCTCTTTCTGTCCCTCTCCCTGCTCTCACTCGCTCTCTCTCTCTCTCCTTTGCAAAAACAAATAAATAAAAACATCTTTTAAAAAATAAAATAAATAAAAATAAAATTTCCTTGTGGGGAACCTGGGTGGTCCAGTTGGTTAAGCAACAGACTCGGTTTCAGTTCAGGTTGAAACCTCAGGATCATGAGATCAAGCCTGATATGGGGCTCTGTGCTCCCTGTGGAGTTTGCTTGAGGTTCTCTGGCTCTCTTCCCCCCACCCCCACACCTCTCCATGCATACTCTCTCTTTCTCAAATAAATAAATAAATCTTAAAAATTAAAAAAAATAAAATTTCCTTGCAATGATATGTTTCTGATATAACTCAATGATGTATATATATGACCTTACTGAGTTAAAATTCTCTTCACACAAAAAGCATTGGAAAAGTGTTGTTGTTGTTGTTGTTGTTGTTGTTTTTAATGAAATGCCATGAACAGCTGGCCATATCGTAAATGGTTTCTAAAGTATAACATTCAAAAAAAAAGTAGTGAAATTATCACAGTGATTGAGTGTTTGCACTAAGCATATTTGCATTTTTGAATGACTTTTGAAAAGTCACACTAAGATCTAGATCAAAATTTATTAAAACAATCTATCATTTTTTGAAGAAGTGTACTACTTTGAATCTGATTATCTTAGAAAAAAATCACATTCATTAAGCTAGCAAACAGGATGTCATGATTGTGAAAGGTAGGACTATGTGTCCATTATGTATCAGCAGTGATAAGCATTGTTCTACTAGACAGCATGGAGAAAAGGTGTAGCCACTACCTAATCCTCCCTTAGTCCAAATTCTTAATGGAGCAGTATTAGGTGTGGGCCCCTGGACCTTTAAAATCCAAACTTGTGATTTCTCTTTATTTACCCATTTGATGGTAAATTCATAAGTTATACGGATATAGTAAAATATATCTTTAATGTTACTGTCAACCTTTTTACAGTGGGAATTTAACATAAGTATCAAATGAAACTCAGTTTTAACTCAGAAATAAATGTTTCCATGATGACTAAACCAGGTGGGCACAGATTTTAGAAACTAAAACATCTTCATGGGTTAATTACATTCCAAGTAATGTCGACCAGGGATATGATTATCAAAATGAGAAAATAATATAGAGTATTATATAATCATTTTAAATCTATTCAATGATGTGGTGTAGGATCTGAAATTAAGAGTCAGCATTAAGTGCTGCCTTGACAGCTAGGAAAATTGGGAGGACTTCAAATGGCCAAACCAACAGTTTCCCTCCCCACTCGGTTTCCTTGGACAAGTGTTAGTTTAAACACTTCTTATCATGGAAACCAGGCATAAATTCTGCTTATCCTTGAGTGGCAGGCATAAGTTCCCTGCCAGCCTGCAGAATCATTCAAAGAAGGCTCTGCCAATCAAGGCTCACCTCATCCTCTTGTTACTACAGAGCCTGCCTCCCAAAGCCCCTGTTTATCTACTCTGTTCCTGAGTTCAGACCCTGAGTGGCACTGCCAGGCTATGGGTATATGTGACAAGTAAATTGCTGTTTATGTCATCTGTCTGGTGATACGTGTTGTGTGCTCACCCACTTTGATCTATTAGAGTGGAGGAGAGGATCCCTTCCTCACCCCTGTGGTGAATAAACTTTTCAGAAAAAAAATTCAGGATCTTAAAATATTAGCTGTCATTCAGACCCTGAGGCTTCTTCCTCATGATTAAAAAAGCACCACCCCAACATTGCTAATGTTGCCTAGATTGAATTTTATTCTATTGTCTGTGCAAATCACAACTTAGAATCTTCTAGTTTTTGCAGTCCTTGGTGCCTTTTCACTGCACTCATACCCCACAGCATTGCTAATTTAGAGTGCCTGATGCTCCGATTATAAAATTAGATAGAAATCTATGTCATTCAATCTTAATGACAAGTAAATATTCTCATTCTGATTGGGTTGATTATCATGCACTTTACATTCAGTGCAATGTATGCATTTGTGTATTGTGTATGATAGTAGACGGATAGCGTGCCAGCATCAGATTCCTGCTGCATTGCTCATGTTACCCTGAAAATACTAGAATATGTGTTTACCCTCCAAAGATATTATTTTCTTTGCATTTCTTTGAACAGGTGATTTTTTTTTTCCAAAGAGGGCAATACCACCATGAGATAAGGTAATATGATAAACCTTTGTAAGAAGAATCTCTTTATTGGATAAGGTTAGTAAACTAATGCTGTCAGAGATTGTATTACACTATCCCTTATGGATGCTTGTAGTGCAATTTTCAGAAAAGATCATTTCAGAGAAGTAAAGAATAAATCACTGTATTCTCTCTCCAAAATCCTTTTCAAAATAGATTTGACAGTTGAGTGATTACATCTCTAATGGAGACTGTGATAGAATATGTGAGATTAAAAACTTAGCAGCTTCATCCACAAGGTGCTGAACAAAAGGGGTCAACAGAAACACAGAGTCCCCATATCAAACCCAGATAACTAATCAACTTAACTCTGCCCTCAATACATAGAGGTTAAGATCTGTGCCTGCCAGTCTTTGTTGTTCAGGTTTCAAAGCCCTATAGTTTTTCCTCCTATAAAGATCTTATCAGTCTGTTCAGGAACTTTGGGGCTAAAATTCGTATTTGAATGTAGGAAGGTATAACTATAAAAAATAAAACTTTCTGATTCTCTTTAAATTTCCCAAAGAGCTATTAGAAGGAAATGTATGAGGAATAGTATTTGTCTAGTTATTGTTTAACTTAGACTTTAGGATTTAGAACCTCAGGGAAGGTAACTAAACAGAAACGATAAAATATCGAGTACTAATTTGTGTTCTATTAGAATCTGCACATATATGGGCCCATTCCTACATTGTATTTTAACGAATTGTTTGTGTTCAAAATAATGGGAAGCATTTATCTCCTATGGATAAATAAAACATACCATAAATCAATTGTTTTCTGAAAAGATAGCCCAAGGATTCTATTTCCTGCATGAAGTTTTATCATTTAACTAATTAGCTGCCTTACAAAGAAATATCACTAGCAAATAGAATTTAGCTGAAGAAACAGATAAACAACAAAACTTATAACTTAAATATTTTAAAATATTATAATCTGTTCATTGTAGTGAGACTTTGGATACTTTTATGTTCATGTCAATGTTTTGGTGGCCAGAATTTTGAGAAAGTGAAGCTGTAATTCTTTCTAACCATTTATGCCCTTCTGCCCCTCCCCATTCTATACAAGGTTTTTTGGAGACTACAACTGAAGGCACCCACATTAATTACTCCCAATTTTGGCTTTCACCATAGATATTAACCAAATACAGAATAACAGCCTACTCATTCTTTTCTCCACAAGCACAAAAAAGATATCTTTTCTCCCATTATAGCAGTATTTTAAGACAGACAGCATGTTTCAGATTCATGTGGAACGTTTATTTGTTTGTGTTTATAAATGATAGGTATCCAAGCACTAACTCAGACCTACCAAATCAGTACCTTGGACAGAGCGGGACCCAGCATGTGCTATTTTTCAACAATCCTTGGTTAAGAAATCCTGCTCTAGGGAGCAGAGATAATTATATACTCTTCCTAGCAGCTGGAGTTTTCCTGCTGATGTTGTCTCTGTTGCTGTTGGCTCTGCTGCCTGAGCACCTCTTTTAATAACAAGTGCGATAGACCCACTGCTGGAAAAAGTAGAGACCAACACCAGCATCCTGAGCTGGGGTCTTTATTAATGCTGTTGCTTTCGTCACACCATTAATTCTGGCCTGAGGCCAAGAAAGGAATCTTTTTTAAAGGTGGGATAATTTTCAAAACCAAAGAGTATCAATGCTCAGTCTTATGACTGAGTCTAAATTCAGTGAATATAACTCTGCTTCATACTTATTAAGAGTTGTCTGTACCCCTTATATCCCTTGCTTACACTAGCATCAGGCATTGGATGTACACAAGAGAACAGGAGAGGACACAAACTTCCAGAAAGTGTGCAATAAACAGTAAATGCTGAAGCCAAGAGTCATGGTGGCAATCAACAGGGCAGGTCTGTGGTAAGAGGCTTCTTTAGAAATGAAGCAAAACCAAAGGTGAAAAAAATACCATAATGGGTAGACACAACAGGAAGAATGAGTCTAACAGTAGTAGCTGGTTACTGTAATTGACATTTGTCATATTTGTGATCACCTCTTGAGTAGTATTTCCATAACTGGGGAAATTTCCATCAGTCCTGTCTTTCAGAAATAGAAGCCGGAATTTTGATTCTCAGACTCCCTAAAATGTAAAAGGTAGATACGTGATCTATACTTTTCCAATCACACACACATAAATTTGGTTCAGAGTAAGAGACTGATGGCAAAGACTTTGTGCTGCAACCCCAGTGTTGCTACTGTAGATGGTAACAAAGGATGGGAAGGACGTCAGGAGTCGTGTGATTGACTGACCTGCTAAGGCAGAAGGAGGATTGGTGCTGAGAAGTGGTTTTGCAAAGATTGAACACCTTTCATTTAATGTTTGATGATGGAAAGTGCAGCCCCAGTAGTTTCCTCAAGAGTCTAATTCTCTGGTGGTACTTGGAAACTGTTTCTGGAGCAGGAGAATCAAGATTACCCCTGTATACTTTTCATCTATCAAGCTTCTCCTAATTTTTTTTAAAAATCCTATTTTTTTGCATAAATGAGGGAAAGTGAATTTTCTTGTTGCAACTAAGATCCCAGAACATACATAAGTAGGACTGTAAGTGGTTGCAGGCAACATACCTTCCATACATGGGAAAACTGTACTTTGTTTTCTGATCAGGTCAATCCTAAAGACAGTAAGAATTCAGCTAGCATGAGACTTTATCACATGGCAGGCAGTGGCAAAATAAATAAATTTCCTGTAACTGCTTTGAATAAAATACTTGTTGAAAGCAAAGCTAAAGGGGGACCAAGAAGCTATTCAGATAAATTGCATAAGAGTAAGAGATTGATTTTATGCTTTTAATTATGCAAGAGGGCTTGCAGAAAAGGAATGATATATGCAAAATCCCAAATTCTCAGATCAAGACATAGTCTGAGAACCATGAAATTTGTATAAGCATTATAAAGAATCTCAATATTTGGTAGCCAGAGCATTAATATAGCTAAAAAGTAAACTCAAAATTTGATTTTGTGAATTTCTGGATTTCAATTTATTTTTATTCAAACCTCTCTCAGATTCCTTAGGGGAAAGTTAGGGCATTGCTGAGAAAGACTATAGCTCTATGTACTCTATGGAATGGAATAAAGACATATGGGAAGATTCAGATGACTCAAATTCCCCTGGATCCACAAATTTCACTAACCCTCCATTGTTAATCTTCTCCTCTGCATAATGAAGATATTTCTGCCTTGTTTTTGGACCTTGTAAAAACAAAACACCTGCTTGAGACAGTTACCTGGCAAGAAGAATCCAGTTCTTACATCCACCCTCATCATCCCTCACCATGTCACCTTGATAGATTTAAAACATAGTCAGCTCCCAGCCTGAGCTTGGTGTGAGGGAGGGAGCACTTTAAAAAACAAACTAAGAAAAGGTTTTCACAGTAATATACACAACCGCAAGAGTTTACAAATCTGTGGAATACATGTGGCAATGGGTTCTGGGAACACAAGGACAAGTACAGTTTTAGATATGATCAATTCACTGGTATGGGTGCAACTATCAGACATCCTAAATTCAATGTGTTAACACAAAGGTCTAGAAGTAATTGATTGTTAACAATTACTTGACTGAAACCTGGACTGTAACTTTGCTAAATAAAATTAAAATGCCAGAATTTCTTCATGTGATGCAGAGTTAGAAATATTGGAATGAGGGCACCTGGGTGGCTGAGTGGGTTAAAGCCTCTGCTTTCAGCTCAGGTCATGATCCCAGGGTCCTGGGATTGAGCCCCACATCGGGCTCTCTGCTCCGCGAGAGCCTGCTTCCTCCTCTTTCTCCTTGCCTGCCTCTCTTGCCTACTTGTAATCTCTGTCTGTCAAATAAATAAATAAAATCTTTAAAAAAAAAGAAATATTGGAATGGATGTATTATGTGCAACCTTCTCAGCCAACACTTAAATATAGCCTTCAGGAGACCACAGAAAACATTTTCACTAAAAAGGCATTGAGAAATACCTCAAAGGATGAAACATAAGTATCTTAAAATTACTGTGGTGTCTGTTCTGTGTAAATAAGATAGATAGATCATGATATTTCCACTGAAAAAGAGTCTTAAGAACAATGAGATTTTTAACTTCGGAGTTAAAGTGTGGTCAGTCACAATAATAACCAGCAGAGATCACTGGACATGCCTACTTGATGAAAGAGGTCTCCAGGATAAAGATAAATGGTCAGACATTAAACTGTTAATCTTTACCTCTTCCCCAAATAAACATAAATAAATAAACAAAAAAACTTTCTCTAGGAAATTGAAACATTATTCAAACCATAAAAATAGTCACAATTTTTAATTTTCCAAAATAGAAATGCCAAAAAAAGAGAGAGAGAGAGAGAACACTGACTTCAACTCTTGATGTGTACTGAAAATTTTCCTAAATAAGACATAGACCAAGGAAGAAATCTCAAGGGAATTTAAAAATACTGAGTTAAATTAAAATTAATTGCAAGTTGTCAAAATATGTGGGATGCAGCAAAAGTAGTGTTTACAGGGAAATGAATAGTGTTGACTACGTATATTAGAAAGGAAGAAAGATCTTGAAACAATAACCTGAGTTGGCACTTTAGAAAGCTATAAAAAGAAAGAAAAACTCAAGTCTAAAGCAATCAAAAGAGAAATATTTGGCCAGAAATGAAATTGAAAAATAGGGAATCAATAGAAAAAATCATTAGCCATCAGAGAAATTCAAATCAAAACCACACTGAGATATCACCTTACACCAGTTACGATGGCAAACATTGACAAGATAAGAAACAACAAGTGCTGGAGAGGATGTGGAGAAAGGGAAACCCTTTTACACTGTTGGTGGGAATGCAAGCTGGTGCAGCCACTTTGGAAAACAGTGTGGAGGTTCCTCAAAAAATTAAAAATATAGCTACCCTATGACCTGGCACTTGCATTACTGGGTATTTACTCACAAGATACAGATGTAGTGAACAGAAGGGCCACATGTACCCCAGTGTTCATAACAGCAATATCTACAATACCTAAACTGTGGAAGGAGCTGAGATGCCCTTCAACAGATGAATGGATAAAGATGTGGTCCATATATACAATGAATATTATGCCTCCAACAGAAAGAATGAATACCCACCATTTGTATCAACATGGATGGAACTGGAGGGGATTGTGCTAAGTGAAATTAATCAAGTAGAGAAAGACAATTATTACATGGTTTCACTTATATGTGGAACACAAAGAATAGCATTGAGGACATTAAGAGAAGGAAGGGAAAAATGAAGGGGGGAAATCAGAGAGGGAGATGATCCATGAGAGATTATGGACTCTGAGAAAAAAACTGACGGTTTTAGATGGGAGGGGAGTGGGGGAATGTAGTAGCAAAGTGACGAGTATTAAGGAGGGCACATATTGCACAGAGCACTGGGTGTTATACATAAACAATGAATCATGGAACACTACATCAAAAACTAATGATGTACTGTATGGTGACTAACATAACATAATAAAAGAAAAAAATCAATGAAACCAAAGTAGTTTCTTTGAAAAGATAAGTGAGATTTATAACAATCTATTTTCTAATTATTTTATCTACTTACTTACATAATTATATAACCCAATTGTTATTTATATATTATTAATCTAATTATTTATAATTGAAGAAAAAAGAGCGAAGACAAAATCACTAAAATTATAAACAAAAAGGGACTATCACCACTTATCCCTTTGATATTAAAAGAAAATTTTATGCCAAAAATTTGGTAACTTAGAAGAAAGGGATCAATTCTCAACAGACATAGATGACCAAAAACTCCCAAAACTTACCTAAGAAGAAATAAATAATTTGAAAAGGCCTATATCTATTAAATAAATAACTTACAAAAGAGAAAACACCAGGTACAAATGGTTTTCCTGTTGGGTTTTATCAAGTATAAAAAAGAAGTGATAACAATAACAGAAATGAAGAACTACTTTCCAGTTTGTTCAATTAGGTCAGCATAAACCTAATGCCAAAGTAAGATAAAGACATTATAAGAAAGGAAAAAATTGAAGGACAACATTTCTCAAAAAACATAGATGCAGGGGTGCCTGGGTGGCTCAGCGGGTTAAGCCTCTGACTTCGGCTCGGGTCATGATCTCAGGGTCCTGGGATCAAGCCCCGCTTAGGGCTCTCTGCTCAGCGGGGAGCCTGCTTCCCTTCCTCTCTCTCTGCCTGTGTCTCTGCCTACTTGTGATCTCTGTCTGTCAAATAAATAAATAAAATCTTAAAAAAAAATAGATGCAAAAATCCTGAACAAAATATTAACAAATTACGTCCAATGATGTGTAAAGAAAATTGTATACTCTAACCAAGTGGGATTTATTCAAGGTATACAAGACTGGTTTCAATATTTAAATATCAATTAATGGAATCCACAATGTTATCAGTTTTGAGAAAAAATCATTTCAATTGATGCTAACAAATTATTCTATAAAATCCAAAACCCATACATGATAAAAACACTCAGCAAACTACACATAGGAAGGAAGTTCCTTAATCTGATAAAGAACATCTACAAAACACCCACAGTTAACATCATCTTTAATAATGAGAAATTTGATGCTTTCCCACTATGATTGGAAACAAGCATGGATGTCCTCTCTCACCAGTCCTATTCACCATTATAATGGAAATCTGAGCTAGTGTATTAAGAACAAAAAGAGAACAGAAATACATATGTGAAATGGGAAATGACTCTTTGTTCACACATGACATGATTGTCTATGTAAAAAAAAAAAAAAGAATAGACTAAAACTCCTCAAGTCAATAAGCAAATATAGCAGTCACAGAACATAACATTACTATATAAAAGTCAGTTGCTTCTTTGTCAATATACAAGTGATGAACAATTGGAACTTGAAATTAAAAACACAATACTATTTACACTAGCACCAAAAAATTAAATTTAGTATAAACCTAAATAATATGTCAAGGACTGATATGCATAAAGCTATAAAATGATGATGAAAAAAATTCAGTAATATCTAAATAAATGGAAAAATTCCATATTCATGGATTAGAAGACTAAATATTGTTAAGATGCCATTTCTTCCCAAAATTCCCTATGTATTCAATGCAGTCCAGCTCAACACACCAGTAAATTATTTTGAGGTTATTGACAAACTGATTCTAAATTGTATATGGAAAATCAAAAGACCCAGAATAACCAACATAATATTGAAGAACAAAGTTGGATAAATGACACTACCTACTTCAAGACCTACTACAAAGCTAAATTAATCCATATGCATGTATTTTTTAAAGATTTTTTAAATTTTATTTTAGAAAAAGTCAGGAGGGGCCGAGGGAAAGAGAGAGAGACAGAGAGAATCTCAAGAAGACTCTCCCCTGAGCTCAGAGCCCAACGCAGGGCTCACTCTTAGGACGCTGAGATCATGACCAGATCTGAAATCAGGAGTCGGACACTCAAGCTACTGAGCCACCCGGGCGCCCCTAGATGCCACGTATTTGTGAAAGGATGGATATACCAATTAGTGGGATAGAAGAGAGATCCCTGAAATAGACCCATAAAAATATAGTTAACCAGTCAAAGTTGCAAAGGCAATTCAATGGGTAAAATATATCTTTTTGATAAATGGTACTGTAAAAATTGAATGTGCATGTGACAAAAATAAAAATAAATAATAATCTAGACATAGATCTTACACCTTTTAAAAAAGTTAATCAAAATTGATCACAGACTTAAGTGTAAAATAAAAAACTATAAAATTCTGGAAGATAACAGAGGAGAAAATCTAGTTGTGTTTGGATTTGGCAATGGTTTTTTAGACCCAAAAGAATAATTCATTTAAAAAAATTGATATGTCAAATTGGTACTAAAATTTAAAAACTACTTTGTAAAAGACATTGTTAATAGCTACTTTGGAAGATAGCATGGATACTTTTTACAAAAGAACAAAGCAACAAAAAACCCAAATTTAAGAATATATATATATATATATATCTTGAAATCAAGAGTGGGATTATACATATATATATATATATATATATATATAGAAATCAAGAGTGGGATATATATATATATGTCTTGAAATCAAGAGTGGGAGATATATATATATATATATATATATATATATATATATATACACACACACACACATACATATATATCTTGAAATCAACAGTGGGGTGCTTAACTGACTGAGCCACCCAGTTGCCCCTATATGTATTTCTTTATCCTTTCATTAGACAATGGACATTTGGGCTCTTTCCATAATTTAGCTATTGCTGATAATGTTATTTTAAACACTGGTATGCATGTATACCTCCAAATCAGTATTTTTGTATCTTTTGTGTAAATACCTAGTAGAGCAATTGCTGGGTCATTGGGTGGTTCTATTTTTAACTTTTTGAGAAATTTCCGTACTGTTTTCCAGAGTGGCTACACCAGTTTGCATTCCCACCAACCATGCAAATTTGCCAACACTGGTTGTCTCTTGTGCTGTTGATTGTAGCCATTCTGACAGGTGTCAGGTGATATTTCATTGTAGTCAGTCAGAGAAAGACAAATATCATATGACTTCACTCACATGGGGAATTTAAAAAACAAAACAGATGCATATAAGGGAAGGCAGAAAAAAAAAAAGAGAGAGAAACCCTAAAACAGACTCTCAACTATAGAGAACAAACTGAGGGTTGATGGAGGGGAGACAGGCAGAGGGATGAGCTTCATGGGTGATGGGCACTGAGGAGGGCACTTACTGTGATGAGCACTGGATGTTATACGCAAGTGCTGAGTCACTGAATTCTACTCCAGAAACTAATATCACAGTATATGTTAACTAACTAGAATTTAAATTAAAAAGTGAAATATAAATAAATAAATAATTAAATAAGCCCCACTCATGTGTGGAATTTAAGAAACAAAACAAATGAATAAATTTGGGGCAAAAAAGGAAGACCAACCAAAAAGCAGACTCTTAACTATAGAGAACATGCAAATAGTTACCAGAGGGGAGGTGGGAGGGGCGGGTGGAAAAAATGAGAGGGATTAAAAGTACACGTACCTTGATGAGCACTGAGTATTACAGAGTTGTCAACACTGCCTTAAACACCTGAAATTAAATAACACTGTGTACTAACTATAGCGGAATTTTAAAAAAATTATAATGATTAAAAAAAAATAATCCTTATATTTATGAAATAAATTTGACTTAATTATGTTAAAAAAAAAAAAGCCTAAGACGTCGGCATAGTGTATGATTCCAATGATATGACTTTCTGGAAATCAAAACTGTAGAGAGAGCAAAAAAATATCAGTGGATGTCAGGGCTTTGGGGGATAGTGGGAAAGATGAAGAGGTGAAGCACAAGAGATTTTTTTAGTGAAACTCTTCTCCATGATATTGTAATGGTTAAATATGACATTATACGTTTGTTAGACACATAGAAATTTATAGCATAGAGAATGAACTTAATGTATGCAAATTTAAAAGAATCATTTAGGAGTTCAGGGAATCCTAGTAAAGAATATAGACTTTGACAAGAGAATTTAACTGTATTACAAATGTATGAAACAACCTCACTGAAGAAGGTGGGAGAAAAGGTGCTGACCTCAGTAATCTTGGAAATGATTTGAGTTTGTGAGTTAGAAGCAAAATGAACTGAACATAAGCACTTTACTCTAGCTGATAAAGTATCCCAAGGGCATATGGGTTAACAATTTCGATGTTGCTATATATGTATACTGGAACTGAAAAATCAAGCAAATTGATGACAGACAATGGGAGCCAATGTTCTTACTTTCCCAGTGGGAGTTTACAGATAAGCAAGAGATCCATGTGGTAATGGGTTAGAGTTGGAGACATCACTATGAACTCCTGTTTAATTTAATATACATACAGATGGGAGATTTAGATGCTTATAGATATGAATATATATAGGTTGGTATACACACCCATTTCCTTACTCAGGCAGCTAAAGGAGCCTGAAAGGAACAACAGCCCAGTAACAATGAGCACACCTATAACAAAATTTGGGTAAACAAATAGGCCTTCACAGGATACTCCCTAGTCAATATTTTTAGTTTGTATTAAGATTTCAATATTTATTCAACTAAAGCCTCAGAAATGCCCCTTAATGTGAGGTATTCCATATAAATAAATGTATTTCAAAGAATAACTTTTAAGCCATGGTTCTGAAAGAACACTACATCAATAATATTAATAATATACTTTCCACTGAGATAATAAGGCTCAATAATTTTATGTGCCAAACACCATGTTACTCACAAGAATGAAGGTGAAACAATGGAGTGCCTGGCTGGCTCGTCAGTAGAACATGTGACTCTTGATCTCAGGGTTGTAAGTTCGAGCCCCACATTGGGTGTAGAGATTACTTAAAATAACAAAATCTTTAAAAAAAGGATTAAGGTGAAACACACACAAAAAAATCTTATCCTCATCTAGTATAAAATGAGACAAGAATGCATACATGTAAAAACGATAAAGTAGTTTGGTAAATTAAATACCTTAAGAGAAATACAGTAAAAAAAAAAGCTATGAAAGAACAAAAATAGATATAAATTACCTTCAGAAAAAGAAATTAGAGTGTTATTTGATCTGGAATTTGATCTAGCAGTTATGAAGGAGTCATATCAAGCTTGAGGATTTATTTTCCATCTTGAATGTGCTTACATCATTGTTCTAATTTTGTTACACATTATGTTAAAAGCCTTCTTGGTCAGAAGGAAATTCACATATCGAGGTGCTTTGTTTTTGATCCATGAGACAATTCATTGTGTAACAGCTAAAATTTGCAAAACAAACTACACCAAAGTTAGTGGCTTAAAAAAACAACATATTATTTACCTTAGTATTCTGTGGATCGGCTATGTGCTTCTGACCGGATTTAGCTTGCATGATAGGCTGCGCTGTCTCATGTATTCATGGTCAGCTGGTAAGGGGCTGGTGGCTGAATGATCTACGGTGGCCTCTTTCTGTCCAGTGACTGGAAGGCTATCCATCAGAGCATCTTGATTCTCTTCTATCTGGTGTCTAATCCATACCTGTAGGCTAGTTTGACTTTATACACATGATGGCTTTCAGAGTAAAAGCACAGGAGGATGGCATCATTGTCCAAGGACGTTGTATGCCTCTGCTTGCATCACATTTGCTAATATCACATTGACCAAAGTAAGTCATGTGTACATGCCAGAATTTAAGGGGTGGAGAAATAGACCTCACCTGTGGGTGGGAGGTGGGAAAATTGTCCCACTGCAAAGGACATGAACCTAGGGATAGGAAAACTTTGTGCCATTTTTGCAATGTCATCACACATGACTTCTTGGAAAATTGCTGAATAGAATATTGAAAACCTGGACCTGTACATAGTTCATATGCCTATTTTACTTTTGAAAATATAACAAAAGACTAATGAGACCTTTAAAGATATTTTGGAAAATAATCATAACAAATCCCTATAATAAATGGGATAACATGCTATGTTTGTGAAAAAATTACTTGAGCATGATTAAATTCACCTAGGGTTCTAGTCTTCTATGTGTGTATAAAATATAAAAACACTGAAGCTAAAGACAAACAAGATGATTAATACATTAATACATTCATTCACTTAAATTTTGTTGATCCTTCTCTATGTATCTATGTTCATGTAATCATGTACACATATGGTCAAGGTGCTTAGTTAAGTATGACTTGTTATATGGAGGACATTGGGAGAAGGAGGGGAGAATGAGTTGGGGGAAATCAGAGGGGGAGACAAACCATGAGAGACTGTGAACACTGAGAAACAAACTGAGGTTTTGGAGGGGAGAGAAGTGGGGGGTTGGGTGAGCCTGGTGTTGGGTATTAAGGAGGGCACAAATTGTGCGGAGCACTGGGTGTGGTACACAAACAATGACTCTTGGAACACTGAAAAAAAATTTAAAAAAAGAAGTATGACTTGTTATCTGTGAATTCTGGAAAGTCTTCTGTTCACAGTATTTTGTCTTAATTTGCGCTCCAGAATCCTTTTAAAGGTTTTGTTTAAATTCCAGTTAGTTAACATACAGTGTAATGTATTAGTTTCAGGTTTATAATATAGCGATTCAAGACTTCCATACAACACCTTCTGGTCATGGCAAGTGCACTCCTTAATTCCCATCACCTATTTAACATTCTCCCACCCACCTCCCCTGTGGTAACCATCATATTGAGTCTGTTTCTTCTTTTTTTTTTTTTTTTTTTAGTTTTTATTTAAATTCAATTTAGTTAACATATAGTGTATTATTATTTTCAGGGGTAGAATTTAGTGATTCATCAGTTGTATATAACACTTAGTACTTATTCCGTCAAGTTCCTCCTTAATACCCATCACTCAGTCACCCCATCCCCTCACCATCCTCCTCTCCAGCAACCCTCAGTTTCTTCCCTACAGTTAAGAATCTCTTATGGTTTGGCCCCCATTTTTATTTTCTTTTATCTTTAAGATTCTGTTTCTTGATTTACCTCTTTTTTTCCCCTTTGCTCTTCTGTTTTGTTTCTTAAATTCTACATATGAGTGGAACAATATGGCATTTGTCTTTCTTTCCTGATTTATTTCACTTAGCATAATACATTCTAGTTCTATCCATGTAATTGCAGATGGCAAGATTTCATTTTTTATGGTTAAGATTCCATTGCATATATATATATATATATAATACAATGAAATGTACTTTTGAACACATTCCTTTATAACTCCTTATATTCCTTTATAAGTCTAGGAACACTGTAAGCTTAGACTCGTAGTTCATATATATCTATCTTCACATCTTTTAGTTCATAGCATTGTTACATATGACAAAACCCAGGTACCTACACAGTATGTTCTGGTAAGCATCTCTGATTCTTCTTGCTGAAGTTTGGCTGTGGGAATAGTGTCTCCCATTCCATCTGAATTCACTTACTGGTGCTCCATATTGCTCTTAAGCCAATCAGATGCTCTAGAATGTGTTTATCTGCAAGATCACTCTTAATTCTTACACTCCTTCTTCTTCCTTCTCCCCTCCCCCCTCTTCTTCCTCTTCTTCCTCCTCCCTCTCCTCTCACTCCTCCTCCTCCTCTCTCCTCTTCCTCCTCCTCCTTCTTTTTGCATCTGTGCATTCATTCAAAGTATGTTCTAGAAGAATCGAGTGTTAATCATTTGCAGGCTATGAAAGAGTTTATTTCTTTCCAATGTGTTTTGTAAAATGTTGCTGGTGAACATCTATCTCAGTGCTCTATGAACTTTTGAACACACTCTCTTATAGCAAAAAGTTTATAGGATATGCATGTTCACATTTATGTTTACATACAATGTAATGTCTTCATTTTTAAATTGAATTTAAATTCATTTAAATGATAAATATATATAGTATATATTCTACTGTTACTAGCTAATATCTCTAGGAACACTATAAACTTAGCCTATAGTTCAATAATTATGATTTTAGATAAAATTCCTTTTTCCCATAATCATCTTGATTATTTTGTATGTTTTGGCTTATTTCTTTGCATCATTATTTTTGCCCATGCAAAAAAGTTTGAATTAGGTACAGGAAAGTGTATATATAGGTTGCCTTTTTTTCATATTTAATACTTGGAACTATCCTTTTTTTGTCTGTTTCTTATAGATCTTTTCAAGTCACATATTCCCTTTTTAGGATCACTTCAGTTTCAACCAATCTGAATGAGAAAATCATTGTTTTTTACATTATACCAACAATGATTTGTATAATGTCTTTAAACAGTATTACTTTAGATATCTTCAATC
The DNA here is from genome assembly GCA_004024625.1 of Mellivora capensis. Lineage (NCBI taxonomy): Eukaryota > Metazoa > Chordata > Mammalia > Carnivora > Mustelidae > Mellivora > Mellivora capensis. The sequence goes on along the minus strand of PISX010015274.1, from coordinate 20,995 downwards.
CCACATATAGTTAGAAAAATGTTAGCTATTAGGGGCTATAAAAAAAATAGCATCAACCCTGAAGAAGCCCCATCTAAGGAGTCAGATAAATAAATATGTACAATAAACGTAATATAATAAACATTAGAAAGAGATAAGTTTCAGGTTAAGTGGAGGCACCCAAGACTGGTATTTAACTCAACAAAAGTTTAGAAAATAGTGTGATGAATAAGGACAACAAGGCATTCCAAGCAGATGGAGAGACACATGAATTAGCATTAAAGCTGTAAGACCACCACACAGAATTGATCTTCAAATATTTCAGTAGGACTCTAACAGAGGATTCAAGGTGAAGACAGACAGAAGATAAGATTGGATAGAATAGAGGCCAGTTCATAAAGAACCTTCTATAGCATTCTAAGGATGTCAGATCTTATCTTAAATTTTCCTGAAAGTCATTGAAGAATTTTAAGTAAGAAGTTACTTCATCAGATTATTTCTTTTAAAAGGATCACTGTGTATAGTAATGTGAAGATTGTATCAGAGCAGGAAAACAAGTTAGGTGATATTTTAGAAATCCCAGATAGATGTGTTGCATGGCAGGAGCATGATGTCTAAAGAATGGAGAAAATGGAATAAATCAAAGAGATTTATTTTTGGGGAATCAATCCTATATATTTTTAAAAACAAGGATGTAGACAGAGCTAGAGAGTACAAACAAAGAGAAGTATTTGGTTAAATTTTATGATAGGATAAATTATTTTTGAAGCATCAAAATGTTATTCAACTGTGGGACAATATTTAAAGGAATGAGTGAATGAATGAATCAACGAGATGCCTAATAGACAGTCATATATATATGCCAGTATTCCACAGAATGTTCTAAGCTTCAAAAAAGTTTTGGTTGTTGTTAACTTATTGGTGACATTTCAATTGGTTGGAGTAGGAGACATTATCAAGGGAGATTATTGAGTACTTACTGTGTGCTTGGTACTTTTTGTTTATTTCCTAATTTAAGTCTTATGACAAACCCTATAATTTCCAGATGAAAAAAAAAACCAGAATAATAAAGCTGATACTTACATAGACAAAAGTCGTTGAGTTAGTTGTTTTTTTCTTTTCATAACCTGAGTAAATTTAGCTTTCTGGATATAATAAATATGCTGTCATGGAAAATTTGACCTGGGCTTAGCTTCTGAGAGGACTTAGAATCTTCTGAAGCAATAATCAATTTATAGGAGTTGTGAAAATGGAAAAATATTTTAACCTGGAAGTCATTGTTAATGGCCAGTGTGCCAGTTATTATTTATTTAATTGTATTTTATTTTTAAGATTTTGTTCACAAATTCTATAAATATATTCTGATTACTGGGATATAGAAATGCATAGATAATTAATTTTAACATGCTATAGATAATTGTTTTTACTCTCTGTCATTATTATGGCTTCTAAGATCCAAGGGGGATAATTGCTGTCACTTGACTCTCCTGATATTTGGCTCACCAAACATATATAATTACAAAATTAATGGGTAAGAGGAAGAGAAAGCAAGGGGCAAAGACTGACACTGGAAGCCACGAAAAAGCAGGAGATGTCACAACTGAGGAGTATAAAGTTACAAATAAAAACAACAGAATAAATAGCAAACTCCAGCCCTACAGATGAGTCTTCTCTCAAATCACCTTGTGATAATGGAGAAGAGAATGCTATTGTCCCAGTTCTCAGCCTGGGGTGATGTTGCCCCATAGGGGACAAATGTGAATGTCTGGAGACATTCTGGTTGTCAGTAAGGGAAGGAATACTACTGATATCTACTGGATAAAATCCAGAGATGAGGGCAACCATCCTACAGTGCACAGGACAGCTTCCACAACAAGTAATTATCCCATCCCAACTGTCAAGAGAACTCTACAGTTCTCTACATATCTATAGAGAAACACTCTGTACCCCGAAGGTTCAATTTGAAAACAATTTGAATAAATGTTCAGTCCAAAATAAATGATTGTTATCAGAATTTTTAAACCAGAAAATACACTTGCTTTTTGGAGTTTTGTCTTAACCCTATGTTAATTATACACCCCCTCCAACACAAAGATGCTCTGAAACTAACAGAAACTAAACCATCAGATGATACACGAATCATGAAAAACATTTCTGCCTGCAACAAAAATAATTTTATTTTTTATTAATTTAGCATTTTTTAAAGATTTTATTTATTTATTTATTTATTTGACAGAGAGAAGGAGATCACAAGTAGGCAGAGAGGCAAACAGAGAGAGGGGGGAAGCAGGCTCCCTGCTAAGCAGAAAGCTTAATGCAGGGGGCTAGATCCCAGGACCCTGAGATCATGACCGGAGCCACCCAGGTGCCCCGTTAAATTAGCATTTTTAAGTGAAGTTTAGGAAATAAGTTTGAAGAAGATGATGCCAGTAAATATTCATATTTTCTTTTTTTTTATGAAGTTCAATTAGCCAACATCTTTAGTTTTTCATGTAGTGTTCAATGATTTATTAATTGCATATAATATCCAGTGTTCATCCGATCACATGCCCTCCTTAATGCCCGTCATATTTTCTTTTATTAAGAACTAAAATGACTGCAAAGGACTGCAATTCACTAACTAGAGTAGTACATGTATGAGAAGTAACTGCAATACAACTTCCTTGTAAGTCAATAAATTATACAGAAAGTTTCATTTTTGTTTTTCTTCCAGAGTCCAGCTATTTGTTTCCACTCAGAAAAAAAACTACCCTCCTCCCCAATTCCCTTGAAAACAAAAATTTTGTGTGACACCACCCCCAAATGATGGTTTATTTTTTAAACTTTTAAAAAATACTTTTTGCTCAAATGGTGTGTTTCTTTTGCTTTTGTTTAAAATGGTGTGTTTCTTTGCAGTCTGCAAATAATGGGGAAATGAGGAGATGGACAATTATTTTGTTGTGCTTGGTTATTGAATTATTGTAATTATTAATTACAAATACATTCACAATATTAATTATTGAAGCAGCTGTTCCTGGGTTGGAAGTTTTAGGCTGAGGGAACGATTGCTGCCAGAAAGGAGGCCCACAGTGACATACAAGTGTGTGCCTCTTCAGGAAGGACCACTGTGGTATAATAATGAAAGGTCCAGGTGCCATGATGGGGGAGGGGAGTAATGGGAACAATATTCATACACTAGAACTGCATTGTTTCTAATATTTAAGCTCTTTTATTAAAAGTAAAACCGCAGAGGGGTGCTTGGGTGGCTCAAGTGGGTTAAAGCCTCTGCCTTTGGCTCAGGTCATGATCCCAGGGTCCTGGGATCGAGCCCCACATCGGGCTCTCTGCCCAGCAGGGAGCCTGCTTCCTTTCCTCTCTCTCTGCCTGCCTCTCTGCCTACTTGTGATCTCTGTCTGTCAAATAAATAAATAAAATCTTAAAAAAAAAAAGTAAAATCGCAGAGATTAGAATCCTTAAAAATATTCTTAACATTAAAAAAGAGACTGAACTAAGATCATATTAAAATGAGTTTTCTTCTTATGTACATACATATCTATTATATATCCATCCATCCATCCATCCATCAATCCATCCACCCATCCACCTATCTATATATTTTTGCTTTTAACCACACAAATGAGAAACTGAAATTACTTCTATTTTTTTCTCTTGAACTCTGATAAACAGAGTGTTTTTTTCTTTTTTTGTCTTGTTTTGTTTGTTTGTTTTTTATATAGCTCTGCTTTTTACTCACCTTATACTCCATTGGAGTTATAAGGGAGTAAAGGAGTTTTATGTGACAGAGAAGCAAAGAACCACCTCTTTTATTTGTACTAGTAAGAAAAAAAATCTGAAAATAACTTATCTAGGAAAAAAATTAAAATTACCATCCTTTCGAATGATATATTTCCTTTAAATAAAACCTATCTCTAATTTCTAAATTTTTTTTTATTTTTTGGATCCTTAGAAATTAAATCATCTACTAATGGTATTGTTATAGATGCTCCTAATAATTGAGTTCGAATCTATGTATCAATTGTTGGGGCTCCTGGGTGGCTCAGTGGGTTAAGCCTCTGCCTTCGGCTCAGGTCATGATCCCAGGATGCTGGGATCGAGCCCCGCATCCGGCTCTCTGCTCAGCAGGGAGCCTGCTTCTCCCTCTCTCTCTGCCTGCCTCTCTGCCTACTTGTGATCCCTCTCTCTGTCAAATAAATAAATAAATTTAAAAAAAGAAAGAGTCTTTATGTATCTATTGTTTTGTAAAAAGAAAAACAAAATGGGAACCCAGAAAAGCAAGCTTTATTTGTTCAGACTATATGCTTAATTTCATATTTATGTTCATAAGGAAGGATGTTTGCAATAAGGAGTCACAGAACTTTAAACTTTGGAAGAATAAGCATACAGGGAATAGGTTGCCTTTTGTTGCAAAGCTTTGGGGAGAGTTGGATATTCGTTTCAGTCATCTGGTCTCTTCCAAGACAAAGGTTATGTTCTAGAGCCTTGATAACTAAAATTCTAAGATACATATTAAAACTCAAAGAGGCTATAATAAATTCCTATAATAAAAGTTTGTGCTCTGTTAAGTTGAATTTTGATTTTTAAAGAAATGAGTAGCTTTGCTTAGCTCCATGAGAAGGTGACCCTGCTGTCAAGAGACCAGTAATGCTCTCCTTTTGCCATTGCTTTTCTGCTTTACTGTCCCCAATATTTCTATTTCTCACTCTTCCCAAGGGTAACATCCCATCGGGATAAACTTTGTCTCTTTTTGCTCAAACCAATCCAAACAGCAATCTTGGGATCATGTAGATTTAGGTATTAAACCCCTGGGAGGTAGGAAAAAAGTATAGAATAATACTTACATTTTAGGTGATTTATTTTAGAAAAATATGATAAACACCAGAACTTAGAATCTTTAAAAAAAAAAAAAGCAAAACAAAAAACAATTATCAATATCTAGTTGCTCTTTCTACATGGGACTCATCTTTCCCAGGATCCCAGTTTTATCACTGTCCGATTTCTTACACTCAGATGTTGAGAAGTCTCATTGTCAATTTTTAGCAGTATCATTTCCTATGAACCAAATTGAAAGTAAAATCTCTTACAAATATATGGGACCACAGACTTATTTCAAATAAAAATAAAAGTATCATGTAGAAAGCTTTTATGTGAGTTTTATTCATATCATTAAAGCAGATGTACCCATTGTACTTAGGCCTAAGTTGTCTTTAATTTAATCATATTGCCATTTGCATAGGAATGGGAGAGAGGGTCACACCTCATTTATGACCTTATTCATAGAGTTAAAAAGGGCACTTGTAAGTACAAAATCTTAACTTCATGATCTGCATAAAGTTGTCTAATAAACATATCTGGTCATATTCAAACCATCCAAGTTCTTTTGTCGTTTATAAATAAAGCGGTGACAAAACAGGTTTCACCAAGGACAGATATTGCCTCAGGAAGAATTTAGCTATCATGAGTCAGAGGAGTTAGTTTATGAACTATCTGTAGAATTTCCATTTCCAAAGGTACATTACACAAATCTCCAAGGTTACATGCTCTCCAAGGCACATTAGTAAATATCTGCAAGGTTTCCATTTTCCTGACAGAAACAATTACAAATGCCATGCAAGAATAATTTCACACAGAGAGTTGAGGCAGCTATCAGAATTCTCTTAGGTAACAGTTGCAAATGTTTATGCTAATATTATTTAGCTTTCTCCTTTTTAACTTAAAAAAAAATCAGGTTACCAAATTCAGTGCCTTTCTTTTGTTGTCAGTGTAGTTCTAAAAAAGAGAACAGGCATTAAAAAAAGGTTGGAAGCAAGTTTATGTTCGATTCAAAACTATATGTTTTAAAACAAAATACTGCAGTATGTTTTCACCAGGGAACTCTTGTATTCCCTGTTTCATTTCAGTAATGAAGAGAAGAGCTGCCATCTGGCCATTTCAAATGTATGGAGTTTGTGCTTCTATATATAAATGACAGCATATGGAAAGGGAGGCTTGCAATTGAGTGCCTCTTCCTAGAAATACTTAGGGATTTATTCCTCTCAGAATGTGTACTATCTGCCTCATCTAACACATTATACTTCTAACTTCTAAAAAAAATTAAGAAAAACATGAAGTCATTTCAATCTATCAAAAACCTTCAATATTTGAGTATACTTTAAAATTTTTAGCTTCCTTGATCGTTTTTCTTAAAAATAATGACACGTGTATTTTTTATCCTCTCCTGCCCAAGACCCACTGATACTAAATTAAACATTTCAAAGATATTAACATGGAAACATCAAGAGAATAGCAGGTGAAAATTTTCAACAGAGTTTTTGAAAGGCAGAGATAGAGGAGTGGAGAGGAATTTATTAGGGCAAAAGAAGGTGCAACTAAAACCTAGAGAGAAAAGGTAAAAGAAGAGAGACCAATCACCCTGCAGAAAGCTAAAAATCCAATCCAAACAACAACAAAAAACCTTGACCTTAAGACAGATAGGCATCATAAGGTAAAAAATACAAGAATATATTGAAATACTGAAGCAGCCAGTTCCCCTTCCAAACCTACACTCAGGTGCTATACACAGGCCAAATGACAGAAGATTATTCTTCAGAGAAATTGCATTGAAAGGAGAGAATCTGAAAGTTTAAATAACCAAATCTTGCCTCTCACCCCAGAGTTATAACATGTATTTTCCCTACTCTGCTAAACTCCCTGCCTCAGTAAATATTTTTTTAAAAAGCACCATGAAAACAAATATAATGTAAGAAACAGAAGAAAAAAAATTTTAAATCCTCAGTGTAATACAAGGGGATATTACATTAAGAAAGCAATGTCCTTTTTTTGGTAATTTTAAAATAATTTAATAACACATTGTGGAGTTCAATGCCAACTTCTAGCTATTTTTCCAAACAGACCTTAATTTTTAGAACAATTTTAGATTTACAGAAGAGTTGTGGAGGCAGTACAGAGTTCCCATATACCTGCTATCCAGTTTTCCCTTATTATTAATATCTTACATTAGTAATGTACATTGGTTACAATTAATGAAGCAATATTGATACATTATCATTAACTAAAGTTCATACTTTATTCCAATTTCCTTAGTTTTTTTCCCCTTATTTAAATTTTTTTTATTTAAATTCAATTTAGTTAACACATAGTATGTTATTAGTATCAGAGGTAGAATTTAGTGATTCATCAGTTTCATATAACAACCAGTGCTCATTACATCATGTGCCCTCCTTAATGCCCATCACCCAGTTACCCCAGCTTCCCCCATCTCCTCTCTAACAACCATCAGTTTGTTTATTATAGTTAAGAGTCTTTTGGGGGCTCCTAGGTGGCTCAGTGGGTTAAGAATCTCCCTTCAGCTCAAGTCATGATCCCAGGGTCCTGGAATTGATCCCATATCTGGCTCTCTGTTTGATGTGGAACATTCTTACCCCTCTCCCTCTGTCCCTTTCCCCTGCTGTGCTCTCTCTGTCTCTCTCTCTCTCAAATAAAAAATTAAAAAAAGAAGAGTCTTTTATTGTTTGTATCCCTGTTTGTCTTATTTTATTTTTCCTTTCAGTTTCATTTCTTAAATTCCGCATACGAGTGAAATCATATACTTGTCTTTCTCTGAGTGACTTATCAAAAAAAGATGTACCAAAGGGCCTGTAATAGTAAAAGAAATAAACTCTTTGAAATTAAAAATATACTTATCTTTTTAAGATTTTATTTATTTGAGAAAAAGAGAGAGAACAAGCAGGAGGAGGGGCAGAGGGAGAAGGAGAAATAGGCTCCCCAAAGAGCAGGGAGCCAGAAAGGGGGCTCAGTCCCAGGACCCTGGGATCATGACCTGAGCCAAAGGCAGACGCTTAACCGACTGAGCCACCCAGGCGCCCTGGATAGTTATTTTTTTAAGACATATATTAAAAGCTAGGTTACAAAATACAGTTAAAAAAATCAAAGAAAGAGAAATGAAAAGTAAAGGAAATTGAAATTACTAAGAAAAAAGTATTCAGAACATTAATCTAGAGGATCTAACATTTCTAGCAATCTAAGACCATGAAAAACAAAGGAAACATAAGGGAAACATATTTTAAACAAAAAAACCCAAAATTTTAGATTATTTCAGGAGAGTGAAAGAAGATCTATGGCAAGTACACAGCATTCTGTACTTAAGAACATAATAGGTAACAGCCAAGAGAAAGAAAAATCAAAATCAAAATTTACAAATATATAGTAACAAAAATCAGAATGACATTAACCTCTTTCTAATAATACTGGAAAGTAGAAGCTATTAGAATAGTAGCTTCAAGGAAATGACTTTCAACTTAGAATTTTATTTTTATCCATACTGCCAATTGAGTGTGAGGACAGAATGACAGAAGAGACTAAAAACAATTATTTCCTTATAATTCATCTCCAGGGAAACTTCTGGAGAGTGTCAGGCCAACATTCAGAGTCAGAGCTTAATTCTGGCTAACACCACTTCCTGTTTGGGAAAACTTTAACTTGATGATTTCCCTTTCTCTATCCAGCTATTTAATTTCTCATTTTGCATTGATACCAATTGTAAAATGCCTTGACTTCATAGACAAGTTGGGTTTAGAGAGACTATGGCCCCAGGATTGTTCAGTAAGGTGCTCTGATTAACAATCTGCGAAAATCCTTCCCCCTAGACAGGTGTCAAATAGATGTATATATATTAACAGTGAGTGTGGATAAACATTTTTTAAAGATTTTTTTTATTTGTTTGAGAGAGAGAGAGAGAGAGAGAGCATGAGCAGGGCAGAGGGAGAGGAAGAAGCAGACTCCCCGCTGAGCAGGAAGCCTGACGAAGGGCTCAATCCTGAGCTGGAGGCAGGTGCTTAACCAGCCGAGCCACCCTGGTGCCCCATTATCAAAAAAATTTTAAAGTATATTCTAGGAGCCACTAAGATAATTAAAGTACCCTTACCGTGATTCCATGATGACCAGAAAGACTTCAGGTACACATGTTGCTTAGTCTCCGACCTTGTAGAAACACTGATACTGCAGTCTGCTTTACAGTAATATATTTCTTTGTAAATTAATGCATTGGAATGTTTGCTCATAAACAAATCCGTGAATAAAAAGAAACTCATGAGCCACAGATTATTTTTTACAACCATTATTTTATTTTTTCAGCTTTTATTTTTTAATTCTTCAAATGAACAATTTAAATTCATTGGGGCTACATTTTTTATCAACCACATAATATATTAACCTGAACAGGATTTTTTTTTTAAGATTTTATTTATTTATATGTGTGAGAGAGAAGGAGAGAGAAACACACGAGTAGGGGGAGCATCAGGCAAAAAGAGAAGCAGGCTCCCCACTGAGCAAGGATCATGATGTGGAACTCAATCCCATGACCTTGGATCATGATCTGAGCCAAAGGCAGATGCTTAATTGACAAGGCACACAGGCATTCTTGAAGAGGATACTTTTAGAAATCTAAATGAGCTTGTAGAGGTTGTAGTTTGTAGTTCCAGTGTATACACATCATTAAAATAATTTATATGCAGTAGACCTTTATTGTACCTGCACAATAGGCCAAACACTAGTCAGGGTTTTGTTTTTTACTAAGTTTGATCCTACCAGCAGCAATACTTACTATGAATCTGACTTTCTGAGACTCATTTGCACAGTTTCTTTCCAAAGCCTGAGGAACGGCCCTAACACTGTGCCATGTAATCACATATTTTGGCCAAATTTGCAAAAGCAGAATAGTTTACCAGCAACCTGATAAGAGAATTTTTTCTTTCCAACAAAAAATATTATCTGTGGAAGATAGCCTGATGGTGATAGAGTGGTCTGAGCAGCTTGGTGATCCAGATAAAGGGAAGTTGAGTTGAAGATACATCCAGTTTGTAGTGCCTTTCTTTATATAGATAAATTATTATTAACGAGCTATTCTGAAGTAGAATTGGCTTTCAGAAATACTCTTACTCCCCACTTTACCAACTCATGCAACATTGTGAGAGGAAGATCTTGGAGCAGACATTGAGCTATGGAGATGGTGAAGGAGGAACAAGGTTGCAAATGTACAAAGCTAGGTGATAGTCTATAAAAAGTTCTTCCAAATCTCATAAACTATATAAAAATTTGTTAGGGGTTTTCCCGTATTTGACCATACCAATAATTATGAATTTGGAAAAAACCTAAATCACTGATTTAAAAAAATTGAAAAACTGAGAAGAAAAACTAAATTGCTCTTCTGTTTTCTTTATATATAATATTACAAAATCCTAGTTATAGTAAGGAATAATAAAAAGTATATGAAACCAGACTCTGAAGGAAAAATACTACAGAGGTAAGCAAAGCAGTTAATTTTTTTGAAGAGAGAAGAGGAAAATGGATGGTAGTAAATATGTATGTAGAGTTCAAATATTGCCCAATAAAGACACAGTATCTACTTGCGAGAGTCCATTCTGATGTATAATCATCACATATACTTTGTATTAACTAGTTATATATGTAAGAAATACAGATAAATGATAGAGTTGTCTTTATTAATTAATTTAGATGCCATCTACAAAAATCAAACATTTTCAATATCAATTTATTTCCAACATAAATATATCGACTTTTTTTTCACTTTTACTTATTTAACAAATACATCTTATATGCTTGATGGGCCGGCTGGACCGGGGCTCTGAAATGGCGAATTTTCCCACCAACCCTCTTCAAGATGGAGGGCTTTCCCGCCAACTTCACTGAGGCCTCTACGTCACCGTCAGGAAACTGAAACCGTTCACCCAGGAGCTTTTCCAGCTGGGAGCTGCCCATCACGAACTCTCCCCACCCCATACCCTCCGATCACCACATATCTTACCATACATGGATGCCAGCCCATGCCCTACCTTGACCCAATAAAAGAGCGTCGCCAACTCCCTCCCAGTGGGGCTTCCCCAACTCACTCACTCTCCCTCTCTTTTTGTGAATCGTGGAACCTCACCTGAGGGTGCTTGCAATAAAGTTCATCTCTCGACCCATTTGCCTCTTAGCCTTCTTTACTATCACTGGCGGGAGCAGCTTAACTGCTTATTATATACCAGGCAATAGACTATAAGTTCTTCAATTATTTGAGCAATTATTTTTTGTTATCTGCTATACACACAATAGAATGCTAAACTCAATCCAAAATATGTGACTATTTTGATCTGAAAAAAATGGGTAAAGACAAAGCCTAAGAAAATAAATACATGGTGGATTTTAATTTTAACAATTTTAAAAAGATATCTCTATCTTTGTGTGTTTCTTCTGTTGAAAAAGTTTTTTTTTTCCTGCCAATACTATAGATATATCAACTCAAATATTAGTTTTTTCCTTTGATGTTCCTTTAGAATTTTCTGAAGTAGAACTTTTTTTATTTTTCATTTCAGTTTTGGTCCTGTTCCCAGATGCTAACTTCTAAAAGTCAAACGAATGAATATAAGGCTCTACTTGAATAGTCTAACTTGAAGCCATCAGGAGAGAAATAACGAAGATAAGAGCTACCTCCTTGCCCCATGTAGAACAATTTTTCCACTTAGACTTCTGCCTTTTCAGTGTTTCATACCTTGTGTATAGAATCGGCTTAAAAATTCTTTCAAAGACTAAAGCAGCTGATTTCCTTATTTACAGTTTAATTGCATTTGTCCCATTAGACATTAAAATTGACTGCTCCTAGTTCTCCCCATCCTCCTCTCTTCATTTCTCACTCCAAGAGTTTTGACTTTGAGTTCCATTTTGAAGATACCCTTCCTAGCGATTCATAGTACATCAAAAAAGAAAATAGGTTAAAAATTTTTCATAGCTATCTCTGTCACAATTGAATTTCATAGCATTCTATTAAGAGTTAAATGAAAAAAATAAGAGTTTGATGTTCATAGTAGGAAGGATAATAGTTTTACCTTCTAGTGGGCTCCTACAGAACATGCTTAAATGAATGCATTTGTAATACTGAGTGAAACTTCATCTGTGTTCTGCATAACTGCATCTTGGCTTTAGATGATTGCGCTGTGGAATGTGAGAAGGAATTTTGAAATGAGCAGCCTGTTTCCTGCAGATAAGTTTATGTGTCCTCCTTATCATCATGAAAAGAAGTTAAAATAATAGCTACCCTATAAACAAAATGCAAAATTTTAAATCCACTCTTGATTCTAATGGCTTTCAGTCCCAGTTCCATGTTGTGACACTGCGCTGTGTAAATCTGTGCTGCGTTAAGCTCAGGCAAAATTCTCAAAATGTCTTAAGGGCGATTTATAACTTGCACTCTGTTTCCGAATGTTTTCATGACTCTCACATCTGCATATTTATGCTTAGGTAATTGGTGTCCATATAAATATAGCTCTACAGAGCTGTCAAAATAATCAAGGTCAAAATATCAAATTTGAGAAGGTACACAATTTATTTTCCCATCCAAGAGCTTTCCTGACTAAAATAGCTATGTAACTTTCTTTCAAAGCCATGTGGGCTGTGTGTGTGTGTGTGTGTGTGTGTGTGTGTGTATGTGTGAGGGAAGGGATAATCACAGGTGAAGAGTCCAGAACTGATGGTCAGCTCTCAGATCTCTATACCCTAACCAGTCCTGTTCAGGCATTCACCTGTTTCTATTCTTACTTGTGCACTCTCAGACAGCTGTACCCTGAAAAAATTTCATTTCCTAAAAGACAAAGTTTTGAGGGCAGAGTTTCTGAAGCAATCCCCTTGGCCTTGGCCTCTGATGCCATGATTTTTCCTTTAGAGTCCTTTCTTCCTGTTACTATTGCTGAAAACGTGCTTAAAGGTCTGATTTTGTGGTCCTGACTTCCTGACTGAGATCTGTCCCCACTACGATCATGTTCTGCCCTTGGTTTTCAGGTGGGAAAATGACAAGTTAGAACTGCTCTTTCTTATGCCCTTAATGTTTGTTCTGCCATTGGGCTTCTGAACCTTGACCTCAAAATTTTAGAAGTCTTGGATCCTAAGAGCTACAGGCTTTTTACCAATTATTTCCCGTGAATGAAAAGCCTACTGAAACTTCTGTTTGGTAGTAGCCATTCTGAACAAATTCAGAGACTTCTTCCATAGCATTCCCAGTAATGGGCACATTCTATTTTAGCACCCAGGTAATTAAGAATTCATTGTATTTTAAGGCAACTCATTCCTTCTTGAATAGTGCCTCCTTAACATAGCAAGTACAATGATTGTGTTATCTAGATGTGCCAGTTGTTTTGTTAAATGGCCACATTCTATGTATATTCATCCCTTATCAATTTTTATATGTGTCCAAACATACATTGGAATGTGCAGGATCCATCTATACTTGGATCTCTTATATGCTGATGTTCTGGGAAGCTTAATGGATACCAACTTTTAAGGGAGGAAAAAGAGTACTCTATGGGAAAAAAGATGAGTAAAGTTGCAAAGAAGAGAGGTGAGACTAGTTGTAGGACCTGAAGGTCAGAGTGAATAATGCCAGGTACAACATGGGACTGTAATTGAACTGCCCAGACAGAGCTCCATGGCACTGCCATTTCGCCCTGGGAAAAAGAGAGCTGTACGATAAAACTGAAAGATCTAGAGATCTACACAACATCACACAACTGTCCACACAACTGTCACCAGAGATCCATACAACTATTGTTGCGGAAAATCTGAGGTGACCGAGGAAACCCAAACGGCACATGGAGAGATGTGAGAACACAGCTTTATTAATGCCAGTGGGCTCAGTGGGATCGTTCCCAAAGACTGAGCACCTGACAGGGTTAGGAGTGAGTTTTTATGGTTACAGACAATGGGGGATGGTAGTGGGGTGTTTTCAGGGTCTCTCAAGGCCAAATGGCCCCTTCTACGTGGAGGCATCTCAGGAGAGTGCTAAATCACCTTAGGGGCTGTTTCTCTTTCTTTTCTTATTCAAACAGGACCAGGCACCTGGTCTTTTCCTTCTGTCTCAGTAGGAGTAATGACTTGTTATCTTATCTTAGTCAAACGGGATGGCCATTGGTCCTTTTCTTGGCCTTAGCAGGAGCAAAGGGGAGCCAGGGACTGAAAGGGGCTGGAGCCGGGAGTCTCTATCTGCCTCACTATAACGAGGACTCATTTCCCAAATAACACATTTGAAAAAGTGATATTATGTCCTGAACTGGTCAAAGTTGTTATATATATGGAAGTCAAGGATAATTCAAAACCACCACATGGGCACCTCCAGTTTTACCTCTGCCACACAGCTTACTTGTTTTTTAAAAACTAAAATGGTAGGACTGTACAAGAAGATGTTTCAATAATGCCAGCTATCAAGCCATGTCCTAGCTTCTGATGGGTAACCAAGAAGAGTAGAAGAGCCCAGTTGCCCAATATAGGTAGCACTGATGCAGAATTGTGAGCAGAAGAAACTTCCAAGACAGTGAGGCGTAGCTAGGACAGGCAGTAGAGCAAACTGAAGCTGTGAATTCTTGCCCACCATAACTTCCACAACTTTTGGAATCCAAGGGAAACAGATAAAAGAGAAAGGGCTGAGGTCCTAGCTCAGGGTGATGTGAATTACTTATCCAGCAGAATTATGTACCAATTGTATGTACATATAGGTACACACACACATTTTTTGTCATATCACTTCACTCTACTGCTCAAAATCTTGCAATAACTCCCAGTTTCATTTAGACTGAAAGCCAGGATTCTTCTGATATCCTACATAACTCAATCCTCATTACTTCTTTGCCTTCTTCTGTGTGCACTTCCCTCACTGACTCTGCTCCAACCCTACCCTAAGTCTTTTCTAAAATGCTCCCACCTTATTGAAGGCTACACTGACTCCTTTCCTTAAAACTGAAGCTGCTCAAAGCTGTCTCAATCCCTGTTTTATGTTTTTTGTTTTGTTTTGTTTTTACTGTTGCAGTTACCACCTTCCAAGATATTTTATTGTTGGTTCTCTGCCTTTTCGTAGAGTGCTAAGCTCCATGAGGGCAAAGATCTCAGTTCACTGACACCTCTGAGGGAAGTGAACAGTGTTTAGCCAGACTTACGGGTTCAGAAAAGCATTCGCTGTATACATGAATAAATAGAGCTAATGGTGAATGCTTTTCCTTCTTTGGTGGTCTTCTGTGATGTCATAAATTTTCTTCGCTATATATTTTCCTCTCAGGACTGCCTTTGCTGTGTCCCACAGATTTTGAACTGTTGTGTTTTCATTATCATTTGTTTCCATGAATTTTTTCAATTCTTCTTTAATTTACTGGTTGACCCATTCATTCTTTATTTTTTTTTAAGATTTTATTTATTTATTTGACAGACAGAAATCACAAGTAGGCAGAGAGGCAGGCAGAGAGAGAGGAGGAAGCAGGCTCCCTGTGGAGCAGATTGCCCAATGCAGGGCTCAATCCCAGGACCCTGGGATCATGACCTAAGCCAAAGGCAGAGGCTTTAACCCACTGAGCCACCCAGGCGCCCCCCATTCATTCTTTAGTAGGATGCTCTTTAGCCTCCATGTATTCGGGTTCTTTCCAAATTTCCTCCTGTGATTGAGTTCTAGCATCAGAGCATTGTGGTCTGAAAATATACAGGGAAGGATTCCAGTCTTTTGGTATGGGTTGAGACCTGATTTGTGACCCAGGATGTGATCTATTCTGGAAAATGTTCCATGTGCACTAGAGAAGAATGTGTATTCTGTTGCTTTGGGATGGGATGTTCTGAATATATCTGTGATGTCTATCTGGTCCAGTGTGTCATTTAAGGCCTTTATTTCCTTGTTGATCTTTTGCTTGGATGATCTGTCCATTTCAATGAGGGGAGTGTTAAAGTCCCCTACAATTATTGTATTACTGTTGATGTGTTTCTTTGATTTTGTTATTAATTGGTTTATATAGTTGGTTGCTCCCATGTTAGGGGCAAAGATATTTAAAATTGTTAGATCTTCTTGTTGAATAGACCCTTTGAGTATGATATAGTGTCCTTCCTCATCTCTTATTATAGTCTTTGGCTTAAAATCTAATTTATCTGATATAAGGATTGCCACCCCAGCTTTCTTTTGACACCCATTAGCATGGTAAATTGTTTTCCACCTCCTCACTTTAAATCTGGAGGTGTCTTTGGGTCTAAAATGAGTTTATTGTAGACAGCATATTGATGGATTTTGTTTTTTTATCCATTCTGATAACTTGTGTCTTTTGATTGGGGCATTTAGCCCATTTACATTCAGGGTAACTATTGGGAGATATGAATTTATTGCCATTGTATTGCCTGTAAGGTGACTGTTACTGTATATTGTCTGTTCCTTTCTGATCTATGACTTTTAGGGTCTCTCTTTGCTTAGAGGACCCCTTTCAATATTTCCTGTAGAGCTGGTTTGGTGTTTACAAATTCTTTTAGTTTTTGTTTGTCCTGCAAGCTTTTTATCTCTCCTTTTATTTTCAATGATAGCCTAGCTGGATATAGTATTCTTGGCTGGGATGTCATAAATTTTCTTAAAGTGCTTAAGTGATGGGAGGAGCTAGAAACACCAGTCAAGCAGCTTCAGCCATGGTAGTGGCCGCCCTTAAAAACAAGAGTAGAAATTTCAGCATAAGTGAGAGGTTGGTTCCAGGCAGCAGCTGATCTTGAAAGCAAACGTGTTTCAGGCAGTCAAAGGAACTTGAGGGGGGTGGGGGTGGGGATGGAGCTTTGTTTAATTCACATGCAATAAAATTTACTTATATATTATGCTTAGTAATTGTCTCAATCCACTAGAATAAAAACTCTAAAATGAACAGAATATTTGGCAATTTTTTTTTACTAATATAGTTCAGTATGGGAACTTTGTATTTCCAAATCGGTGGTTAATACATGTTTGCTAAATTAAGACAAATGCTACTACACCAATGAAAATTGTATTCCCGAATATTCGTTTGCTCTCATGTGTGAATGCCATAACCTAAGAAGTTATCTCATCAAATTAGTCATATGCTAAAAAGAGGAAAATTTTATCTCTCATTTTAGTATTAATTGCTTTGTTATAGAGAAGAGCAAAATGAGCAAAATTAGAAGATGCTTAATTGCTGGTAGAATAGGTAGAATAATTAAGCAAAAATGCTGAGTACAAGAACAGGGACTTTTATCTCAGTTTTTTTTTTAATTTCTTAAACTGTTATATATGAAGAAAGAGAAAAGAAAGAGAGGGAATTTGTCCAAGGCCATTAGAACAGAAATAATAAGTAATTAATGGGGCCAAAAAGAAAACACCATTAAGACTCTACATGCTACAGTCCCATGAATCACCACAGCACATGAAAGCCCTGTTTCTCCATCTCTAAAAACTCAGAACAACTTGGCTTCTGGACTTAAAATGTTAAGCTCTTAAAAAAAAAAAGTCTTAGTACAGGCAATATAGGTAAGCCTTTAATTTTAGGGAAACTGAACACATGCATAAAGACTAACCAAGAAGGGAAGTCTTGCTAAAGTTAAGTGCCACCTGAGCAAGACTAGGGGAGATACTGATTCTAGCATCTGGTTCGAGCTCTCACTGTGGTAGAGTCACCTCAGCTTAAGGTGAAACTCTTGCTATCTCAGATCAGTGTAACAGAAGATGAAATGAAAGAAAAAGATCAGACTTGGTGTTAAGTAGTACTATGCGGTAAGAAAATAATTACAAACAGTCATAATCTTGATATCCTTCATGTATTTATCTCTATATTGGCTATATGACTGAAACCCTGGAATATTCTAAAGGTGTAAGATACTGTAGAGACATTAAGATAGGATTAGATGATACACAAGGGTCAATGGATTGATAGTCACTAACCGGAATGCATTTAGATAGTCTACTTAGTAGAGTAAGCACTATACTGAACTAGACTTTGGACATCATTCTTACTTTTATTTTGCAAAATAAAAGTAAAGTCTCACTCTCTATACACCCCCCACACACACACACACATGCATGCGCACTCATTCTGCTTCTAAAGTTAATATTATCCCAACATGCTTCTCCAGATTAAATTACAACATATTAAATGGGGTACCCTTCAGTACAGAGAAGCATAGAAGAGCCTGAGGAATTTGAACCTCTCTCATGCCTGAATGTAAGGTAGGAGGTGAATTTCTACAAGCACACAGAATAGCATCCCAGGAAATTCCGAGAACAGTCCTGGGGGGCGTAGTGTCCAAAGAAATAATTTAAGTGATTGTTATTAAAGAATTACTGATTAACAAAAATACCTCTGTGCCATGTAAGCCTACTACTTTCTCTGTAGTGGTAGAGTGAAATAAATCAGACCTCATTTAGATATACGTGAAGTATCACATTTTGGGAAAATGTGTTAAAACAGTGCTCTGTTCATGTTGCCCCAAATTGCTGTCAAGAGAGCCAGGACTTTCAAAGCTAGATTCAAGGATTTGGTATTACAAGACCCTGATGGCTGAAAGGTCAAAGAGAAGACAGTATATATGTATCATGAGGCACTTTTTCTGCTTGAAAATAGGAGCCCTTAATAATTCACAACAGTGTTTAAAAGGATAGTTTTAGAGATTAATTATCTGGAGATGCTTGTTGTTGAGATACCATAATAGATTTTGATTAAACTTTCAAAAAACATTAACAAGATGGCTCCAAAGTGCTGGTCTGTCAAGACTACTGTAGCAGAGATTGGCTCAGGTTTTATCAATCTCTTTTTCTCTTCCTTCCTGGAAATGTTATTACACAACTAGACTATATTTTCCTGCCTTCCTTGAAGTAAGGTGTGGCTATGTGGCTGAGTTTTTGTTCACAGAATGAAAATGGACACAGTGTTTGCCACATTACACCCTGGAGGGGGCACACCTCCCATGTGATTCTCTGTACTCCCCTTCTCACTCCATGAGTTGCTGAACATTAACATCAAGGACATGGCAGAGCCACAGTTGGGAGGAGCTGGGATGCTGAAATCATTGCACGTAAGATCACCCACTGCAGTATAATGTTATGTGAGCTAAAAAGTAGCCAACTAATAGGTTAAGTCTCCGATTTTTATAGGTATTAGTCTAATACAAGAAATCCATTTTTCTTAACCTAGGCCACACCTGCTAAACCTGGTACATCTGTATAATATTTAATAAAACAACAAATGAACACACAAAAATAAGTCTTTAGACAGCTTGTCAAATCTTTGAAACATAAACTATATAAAATTTCATAGTTTATTAGAAGTATATGTACACTATAACAGATTTTGAAGAACCCATGAAGATAATTAAAAAAAGCAAAGCTAAAATATAAGAGTAGTACAGACTTTCAAAAAAGTTGAAATAAGAGTTAGGTGTATCTGAACAGTGATTCAAGGGGTTGGAAACCTGAGTTGTACTGGAGCTTGGGCTAATGATTATTCTTCATTCCCCACATCCAACCAGTGGTTGGAACTTAGGAATTATGTATTTTAAAAGGCAGAGGAAACTAGAAGGAAGTCTATAAAAATTCAGATGGACAATTGTCACAGACAAGTTTGGGAAGTCTATATAGGGTGCTGGGCAAAGAGTGTATTGGCCTTCTCCATCATATGATTGGTGCCAAGCTGAGCAAGGTGAGGCAGCGTTGGTCCAGTTGTGACTCTAGAAAAGCCTGTAATATCTCAAGTTAGAAGGCCCAAATTTTCCAAGTAGAGAATATGATCATTATCTCCAAGGAAATTACAGTTTTGTTCCTGAGTTTAGCATAAACTACAGTGATTTAGTGAATATTTGACTAGTTTTTATTATTCAGCATTTAAATACCTTTTTACTATTATCTATCATAATATCTCTCTTTTAGGGGAGTTCTCACATCTTACAAAAGGGCAAAATAAGTGAACCAAATACTTCCTCTATGTTTCCTGTAGAAGATGTCTGACTTGAGTTAATATTTTACTATTGAGCCAGTGACACAAAGACAGTGATGATGACAAAAATTCAATCATCTGGCCACAAATCTGACTCTTCTGGACTCTAAAGCCTTCAGAGCAGGATTGACACTTGTTCATCTCCTGGCCCAGCCCTCCATCCTAGAAACCTCCCACATCTTTGTAATTATTGTTATTATTAACTTTATTTTTGTTTAAGATAGTTTCTGTTGTTTATCAGTAAGACCTTGACTGACACAACTAGTTAATATAGTATCAGATTGTGCACTACCTATGCTGAGAACAATGGCAACTGCTATCTTCCCTGTTTCAAAAGGTATTCATTGTATATTAATGTATAATTTTTGGCCTTTGGAGAAGGGAAAGAGCCCCAAACCTGGTATAGGCACATTTTTATTTGTTTTGTTTATTTTAGCCCAAGAAAACCAATGCTATCACATCCAAATGTGAAATATTTGCCTGCTGCATTCAGTAGAAAATTATGTCAGATCTGAAAGATTACCTGGAAAGTCCCATAGAAGACAGTCCTGCAGAGGTGACTCTTTTTCCTGTTCTAAGAACCTAGTAGCAGAAACATTGAGAGCAAAATTTTGGTGGCAAAATTGAGATCAATTAAAATTAAGATTTTCCCACTGTAGAGAAAAAAATTGTTGATTTTCACACATGATAGGGATTTTTATGCTCACTGGTTATGTTGGGTTTTGCCCTCTTCACACACTAGAGTGTTCCTAGACACAGGTCCACTCTGGTAAAGATTGCATTTTCCAGCTTCCCTTTAGTGCGATGAGGTTCTCTTAGAATGAAAACAGAAACAACGCATGACACAACAGTCACGCTCTTAAAATACTCACAAGTGTATTTCTTATTCTTTCTTCCTTCCAGTTGTATGGAATGCAGATGTGGTGGCAAGAGCCAAAGCTACCACCCTAAGTTCAGAGATGTTTAAAAGAAATAGTAGTGAGAGAGAAGATGTCCTTGCCTTGTTCCTAATATTCAGGGGAAAATACCTAGTTTCTCACTATTAGTTGTGATGTTTCTTCTTTTAATTCTTTTTTAATGAAAACATTCAGAAGAACATGTCCAGGAGTGGGCCATTTTTCTTACTCTTGGCTGGTACATTTAGAAAGCATTTTCATTATAAAGTTAAGCAGTCTTGTGTCTTTAGCGTCTTTTCATTTTTAGTGTCTAATTTTAAACTTCATAGATTCTTTAAACTATTCCTTCTA
>PISX010015273.1:0-50165 GCA_004024625.1 Mellivora capensis | reverse complement strand
TTCGATAAAGCAGGAAAGAATGTCCAATGGAAAAAAGACAGCCTCTTCAATAAATGGTGTTGGGAAAATTGGACAGCCACTTGCAGAAAAATGAAATTGGACCATTTCCTTACACCACACACGAAAATAGATTCAAAATGGATGAAGGACCTCAATGTGAGAAAGGAATCCATCAAAATCCTTGAGGAGAACGCAGGCATCAACCTCTTCGACCTCAGCTGCAGCAACATCTTCCTAGGAACATCACCATAGGCAAGGGAAGCAGGGCAAAAATGAACTATTGGGATTTCATCAAGATCAAAAGCTTTTGCACAGCAAAGGAAACAGTTAACAAAACCAAAAGACACCTGACAGAATGGGAGAAGATATTTGCAAACGACATATCAGATAAAGGGCTAGTGTCCAAAATCTATAAAGAACTTATCAAACTCAACACCCAAAGAACAAATAACCCAATCAAGAAATGGGCAGAGGACATGAACAGACATGTCTGCAAAGAAGACATCCAGATGGCCAACAGACACATGAAAAAGTGCTCCACATTACTCGGCGTCAGGGAAATACAAATCAAAACCACAATGAGATACCACCTCACACCAGTCAGAATGGCTAAAATTAACAAGACAGGAAATGACAGATGCTGGCAAGGATGACGAGAAAGGGGAACCCTCCTACACTGTTAGTGGGAATGCAAGCTGGTGCAACCACTCTGGAAAACAGCATGGAGATTCCTCAAAAAGTTGAAAATAGAACTACCCTATGACCCAGCAATTGCCCTACTGGGTATTTACCCTAAAGATACAAACGTAGTGATCTGAAGGGGCACGTGCACCCAAATGTTTATAGCAGCAATGTGTGCACTAGCCAAACTATGGAAAGAACCTAGATGTCCATCAACAGATGAATGGATAAAGATGTGATATATATACACACAATGGAATACTATGCAGCCATCAAAAGAAATGAAATCTTGCCATTTGCGACGACGTGGATGGAACTAGAGGGTATCATGCTTAGTGAAATAAGTCAATTGGAGAAAGACAACTATCATATGATCTCCCTGATATGAGGAAGTGGAGATGCAACATGGGGGTTTGGGAGGGTAGGAAAAGAAGAAAGGAAACAAGATGGGATCGGGAGGGAGACAAACCATAAGTGACTCTTAATCTCACAAAACAAACTGAGGGTTGCTGGGGGGAAGAGGGTCGGGACGGGGGGTGGGGTAATGGACATTGGGGAGGGTATGTGCTATGGTTAGTGCTGTGAAGTGTGTAAACCCAGCGATTCACAGACATGTACCCCTGGGGATAAAAATGCATTATATGTTTATAAATATTTTTTAAAAAAAAGATTTTAAGTAATCTCTGCACCCTATGTGGGGCTTGAACCCACAGCCCTAAGATCAGGAGGCATATATGCTCCACTGACTGAGCCAGCCAGGCACCCCCAGGCTGTATCTACTTTGAGATAAATGTATTTATCTTGCAAATAGAATGATTTTTTTACATACTTTTTTTTAAAGACTTTATTTATTTATTTGACAGACAGAGATCACAAGTAGGCAGAGAGGCAGGCGGAGATAGAAGAGGAAGCAGGCTCCCCACCGAGCAGAGAGCCCAATGTGGGGCTCGATCCTGGAACCCTGGGATCATGACCTGCGCTGAAGGCAGAGGCTTTAACCCACTGAGTCACCCAGGTGCCCCTACATACTTCTATACAATATATTTTTCCTTCAAAATATGTCCTGCTGGTGGCAAGATAAATTACACAAAAATTTTTTGACCCTGTTGATAGGTTCCCAGAAGCTCTCTAGTAACACTTCCTATAATCTTATCTTGCAAATAAATAAATAAATAGATAAACACATTGAATACAGTTCTAATAATCAATACAGAGAAAGTATATGGTATAAAAGAACATGTCAAATGCATGACACAACCAGCAAAATCCTGTCTGTGGGAATCTCTTACAGGACAAATAGCCAGCTGATGCCACAAATTATTTGTAAGGAAATAAAGAAATGAATGAAGAAAAAAAGAAATAAAAGGAAGATAAAGGGGAGGAATCTATTGATTAAAATATTTAAGAGGCGCCTGGCTGGCTCAGTCAGTGGAGCATGTGACTCTTGATCTCCAGGTTGTAAGTTCGAGCCCCACGTTGGGGTACAGGCATTGCTTAAATAAAATCTGTAAAACAATAAAATAATTGGGCACCTGCGTGGCTCAGTCAGTTAAGCGTCTACCTTCAGCTCAGGTCATGATCCCAGGGTCCTGGGATCAAGCCCTGCATCAGGCTACTTACTCAGCAGCAGGAAGCCTGCTTCTCCCTCTCCTCCCCACTTGCGCTCTCTCTCGTTATCACTGTTTCTGTCTCTCTCTCAAATAAATAAGTAAAATCTTAAAAAAAAATTTAAAATAATTTAAAAAATAAAAGAGACTTAAGCAGATCAACTAAGGCATGTCAACTTCATTTGTTGAAAAAGTTATTTTAAAAATGAGAATTGGTAAATTTTAAGTATTCATTGGATAAGTGTTTAAAGAATTATTGTTAATTCTTTATTGATAACTTTTTTTAAGATTTTATTTATTTTATTTACTTGGAGAGAGAGCACGGTGGGGGGGGGGGGCGGGGACAGAGAGGGAGAGAATCTCCAGGAGACTCAGCACTGAGCACAGACCTCCATGCAGGCTTGATCTAATAACCCCGAAGATATGACCCAAACTGAAACCAAGAGTCGGAGGCTTAACCAACTGAGCCACCTAGGCGCCTCAATAATGCTCTTGTTGCTGTTGTTTTAATGTTTGTCTTTATTAAAGAAATTTTTATCTGGGATTTGTATTAAAATTACAGAGAATGAAATAGGATGGCCATGATTTGGCACGTGCTGAAGTTGGAGGAGGGATATACAGGAGTCATCCTGCAGGGCTAGCATGCAGGTTTGTATAAGTGCGAAATTATATAAAGTAAAATGTTTTTTAAATTATCTACTTATCTAAAGTATCGCTGCACACACATCCCCAACTAAAGAGAAAGAAAGGATTACCCAGTTTGACCTAGAGGAAGACATTAAGGGAATGAGTATCCACTTTGCCCAGACAAAAGTGAAAGTCATTTTGGTCAAGTATCTGGAAGGGTAGTATCATAAACGAATTTTGTCTTCTTATTCCCCATGTAATCAAAGAAAAGGAGACTTCTCTTCTTTGTTGAAATGGCTATAATAAAACAACAGAACAGAACAGAGCAAAAAGAATGTAAAATGGCACATGAAAGTAATAAGACACAACTTCTTAGGAAAAAAATCTTGTCACTTAAGTCTCATGACTTTCCAAGCAGCCCACATATGACCTCATGCAAAGTGCAGACCGTATTTTGAAATAAAACCCAGCTGATACCTGGGGAATCAGGAAGGGAGACAGGATAAAGTAGAAAAGGGTTATATTAAAATTCATCCTTGTGTCTTATTTTTATCATTTATTTGTGTATTTATAGAGGGCATTGTTTAGAGAATATACTTCTATTACTTGAATAAAAAGAAATAAAATTTTTTAAGTAACCTTTCTCTTTTTGAGCAATGTTTTATAGACAAGGCCCAGAATCCCACTTTAGAAAGAAAGCCCCAAGGTGAGCCCCTCTCACAGCTACCTATCAGGGAAATGCCAAAAGTAGCTAATCACGTGTACAGCCTGACAACGTGGACTGATAATGAATTAGTGCCTTTTACCCCAGAGGCATCATTAACTTTATGATAAGCTATGGTGGCCCAGGCCACGCTGAGCCCTTCCACAGGGATTAGATCAACTTTGTGCACCTTGTAATAAACAGATAGTTTCCTTGAGCTTTGAAAAAGTTCTGTGGATTGTAAGCCTTTTAAAGAAACACACAGACTCCTATATCCTAAAAGGTATACGATGAAGGAATGCTAGTTTTTTTAACCCAGTAACCATGCATCCTTCTTCTGGCAAAGGTAGCTCACTTCATTAGGCAAACCACCCCTTCTTCATAATTACATCTGAGAGTGAGGATAAACCTAATCCCTTCCCCAGCTCAGGTGGCCCAAGTCTGACAATTAGAGTCAGAGAATAAGTGTGGATTAAACCCTGTCAAGGATTCTTGAAGATGGCGCACTGATGGAATTTTCTAGAATTCATGTTTGCTGGTGAAATTTTTTTTTTCATTTTGGAAGAAGATCCTGCCTGACAAGAGACTAATACAAAGGGACATAAAGCCTACAGAAAGAGCCCTAAGAGCATCATGTAAGGCTCTGAACCAGATGTGCCCTTTCTTGTCTTATTTAACTTAAAAGTTGAAGAGATCAGCAGAATATTGGTTCCCAAAGATACCCATATCCTAATCCCCAGAACTTGTGAATATGCTGCCTTTCATGGTAAAAGTGACTTTTCAGATGTGGTTAAGTTAAAATCTTGACAGTGTGAAATTATCCTGGAGTATGCAGCTGGGCCAAAGAAAACTGCCAGGTTCCTTGTAAGAGAGAGGTAGGACAGTCAGGATCAGAGAAAGGAGAAGCAGAGGTAGCAGTGATGCGAGGTCATGAAGCACGGAAGGCAGAAAGTCTTTCGAAACTAGAAAAGACAAGGAAATCAATTCTCTCCTAGAGTACCCAAAAGGAATGCAACGCTCCTGATGACTTGATTTCAGCCCAAGATTAATTTTTGGACTTCTGACCCCCAGAACTGTTTGAGAATAAATGTGTGTTACTTTAAGCTGCTAAATTCGTGATAATTTGTTACAGAAGCTGTAGGAAAGAAAGCAGTTGGCTTTCTGACACATGACCGAATGCTTCCTAATCTGATGGACAATTCAATACCAGTTACCCAGTAAGATCAACCTCCTGGATCGAGCCCCAACACTTATGAAAAAAATGCAGAGCTTTCAGAGTAAAGGTACTGAAAATATGAAACCAGTTTTTAATTTGATTTAAAAATGGAATGTATATTAACTTTTAATGGTATAATTATTTTGCATGTATTTGACTATTGTTGAACAACTGCTCATTTAAACAAAATAAAGGTGTTTCTATTGGAACAAATATAGATTCTCTGCTCATGCCTTAAATGTCTACACTGATAATTGCTGCAAAGTCAAAAAGTACAGAAGAAAATTCTTACAGGGGCATTTTCTAAAAATGTTCAACAGATTAAGAGAATGTTAAAAAAAAAAAAAAAGTATGATGTGAATCCAGAACATGAACATAGGGTGCCTGGGTGGCTCAGCTGGTTAAGCATCTGCCTTAGGCTCAGGTCATGATCCCAGGGTCCTGGGATCAACCCCTGTATCGGCCTTCCCACCCTCTCCTACTCCCTCTGCTGTGTTCCCTCTCTCGATGTCTCTGTCAAATAAATAAATAAAATCTTAAAAAATAAAAAAGAACACGAACTTTACAACGAATGACCTCAAGGTTGACTTTTAGTTTCCTTTTATGTTGACCCAACTTTCAAAGAAACTGAGCCAGATTTTTAGAATACAAGGAGGCAAGTATTAGGAGTTTGGAAATAGCCTTAAAATGTAAGAAACACAAAGGGAAAAGACAGTATGGATTAATGACTTGAAGAGAAACAAGAGAGAAGAAATTAGAGCGAGGAGGACTGAAATTGCATGCCTTCACAACCCTGAACAGGAGTCCTCCACTTGCCATTTGTCCCCTGCCTCATGTTCTACTTCAAACTCAGTGGAAAAAATAAGAACAGGGACGCCTGGGTGGCTCCGTTGGTTAAGCAGCTGACTTTGGCTCAGGTCATGATCCCAGCGTCCTGGGATCGAGTCCCACATCGGGCTCCTTGCTCAGCAGGGAGCCTGCTTCTCTCTCTCTGCCTCTGTCTGCCAGTGTTCGCTCTCCCTCTCTCTCTGACAAATAAATAAATAAAATCTTTAAAAAAAAAAAATAAGAACAAAAGACCAAGAGGTTAAAAAAAAGAAAGAAAAAAAATAAAATGACATGATAGAAGGGTAACTCTGTAATTATTTTTAGTCACTCCAATGACAAGGCTATCCTACCTGAAGCACTCAATTGGTTGATGAGAAAAGTGAAGAAAGCAAACACAAAACCAAAAGTAGAAGCATGGGGGTACCTGGCTGGCTCCATTGGTGGAACATATGATCTTAATGGTGGGGACAGGAGTTCAAGCCCCACACTGGGCATGGAGCCTACCTAAAATAAATTAATTTTTTAAAAAGTAGAAGCATAAAAATTAATTTCTCATCCATGCTAAAAACAAAAAATATGAAAGGAAAAATCTATAAATACTTTATTTATTTGTGTAGTAATGCCCACTTGATGCTAGCCCAGATTCTGGAAACACAGATGGCAGAAGATCAGGATTAGGGGATGGACAAGCTAACCCTTCTCTGAAAGGAGCTTACATTCAGATGGAATGTGAATAACTAAAAGAAGATAATGCCATTCATTTCTTTTTCTTTATGCTTACCCTATTCTTTCCTCTTTTTCTCACTCCCACACACATATTTAAACTGAAAAGAAGGGACCTCTGGGTGGCTTAGTCAGTTAAGCATCTGCCTTTGGCTCCAGTCATAATCCCAGGGACCTAGGACTGAGTTCTGCATCAGAAGCCATGCTCCATGGGGGGCCTGCTTCTCCCTCTGCCTCTCTCTCTCATGAATAAATAAATAAAATTTAAATAATAAGATAAACTGAAAAGAACCCTATTAAAGCAGTCATGGCCAATGCTTGGTAGAAACAGTTAGTGGACAGTTGACAGTTCTTAATCAACAAATTAATTTTTAGTTCTTCTTAGGTAAACACACTAAAAACTTTTCACAATTTAAATAAATTATTGTGTAATTACATGTTAATGAAACTTCAGTGAAAGCCAGTACCTGATCTGTCTTATTCACTGTTGCGTATCTAGCACTGGGACAGTGCCTAACACATAACAGATGCTCAATAAACATGCTAAATAAAGAAGAGATACAAAGGAGTCAAGGACCGTGAACTCTTACCACAGAGAACAGACCGAAAAAGACACAAATTGATAAAAGACCTGAAAATAATCAAATAAATGTTATTGATAATATTAACATTGGGGTAAGAACAGAGAGAACTGAAATATTTGAAACAAATGTTTAGTAGCCATTCCTCTACAATGCACATTAACCTAGCAGTTGTTCTCACTCCTGCCTAGATGGAGAATATTGCCACCCTATCAGTGTCTAGAACTCCACTTCCAATATAGTAGCCCTTTGCCACATATGGCTATTCAGATTTAAATTAATTAAATTTAAATGTAATTTAAAATTCTGTTACTCATTTATATTAGCCACATTTCAAGTGATTAGTAACCACATGAGTCTAATGGCCTCAATACCGGGCAGTAAAGATACAGAATTTTTCTACCATCATACAGAATTCTATTGCACAGCTGTGTTCCCCACCATACTGCATTTAAATATAAAAGTAGCTAGAATTTTATGAGAGAAGTAAGACACAGCTCACACACACACTGAGTTAAATAAATTGCTCCACATCACAGCATCCAGAGGAGCCAAATCAGTTTAGTTTCTCATAAATCTCACTTCCTCCCAAATAGTTTCATTTATGCGGTTAGCACAGGTAATTGTGTAATTAACATACATAGGTCTAGCAACCACTGGGAAACTTCAGCACCATTTATTTTCAGCCACATATTTTTATCCCGTCTTCCACAGCCTAGTACCATTTTATCAAACAATATCTGTAAATCCTGACATTTGCTGACTTGCATATTCCCCTTATGGGTACTGGTTGAAAATCTTGTAGCTAGTTGACAATTTACCTTTAAAACTGGCAGTGTGCTGGAATTTAGTAACACATCTATCAGGCCACAATTACCAAGCAAATTTGCATTTTATTTCTCAGTGCTCAGAGAAGCATTTTCACCTAAACTGGCAAGTGTCTATTACAAAAGTATTCCCTGGACTCTGCACTTCATGAGGTTGTCTAATAGAGATTGATTCAGCAATCTGATGAAATCTGCATTTTCCTAATCCAAAAAAAAAAAAAAGCTGAGGTTTATTTAGCTGAAAATCCCTTGTTAAATTACATAAAGTGAAACATAAGCAGAGCAAACACCACTGCATGATGACTAGCTACAAAAATGAATGACTTTATGACAAAATGAGAGGTTGATTAAAAAAACCTCAAGACGAAAAACAAAATCAAGCTTAAAATAAAAGGAGTACAATATACCAACTTGTCTCTCTGTACCCAGGTACTGTAGCATCTAGGACCTGATAGTTATTTTGTTAAACACAGAAGGAAAAGATGGTAACTTCATTCATATGGTGGCTATCAGTACTTCCCCTCTTCTTTTTTTTTTTTTTTTTTAAGATTTATTTATTTATTTATTTGACAGAGATTACA
The DNA here is from genome assembly GCA_004024625.1 of Mellivora capensis. Classification (NCBI taxonomy): domain Eukaryota; kingdom Metazoa; phylum Chordata; class Mammalia; order Carnivora; family Mustelidae; genus Mellivora; species Mellivora capensis. The sequence goes on along the minus strand of PISX010015273.1, from coordinate 41,791 downwards.
AGTAGGCAAGAGAGGCAGGGAGAGAGAGGAGGAAGCAGGCTCTCCGAGAAGCAGAGAGCCCGATGTAGGGCTTGATCCCAGGACCCTGGGATCATGACCTGAGCTGAAAGCAGAGGCCTTAACACACTGAGCCACCCAGGCACCCCTTTCCCTCTTCTTGGTAAGGATTATATTGGACTAAGGAGATAAACTTGGGAAAGGCTACGACCTTTGGAGAAGTGGCAGGAAATTATTTACAAACTGCCCAAGTTAAAAAGAGTAGAGAAAAAGAAAGATCTAATTATGCAAGAGGTCAGTAACTCCTTCACAAGCATGAACACTAAAGGACTTCCATTGGCATTAGCAAACTGTGAACTGTTAAACATTGTCCTGAAAACCTAAAACCCCCACTTTGCAGAGAAGGCACCAAGTGGCTGTTCTTAAGAAGACACAGAAGATCCTATCTGCAAATGGGCAATGTAATGAATGATTTGCTAAAGGTTCTTCATGCCTTACTAATTTTGATGATAGAAGTCACATTTGATTAGCCTGGTTAAGTGCCCATTGTCAAAAGCAGCGTTAAGTAGAGAGAAATGTCCTCTCTTACTGCCAAATTGTCACTTAGATTTATTTAGGATAGCATCCATGTTTAAGGCTCTCCCCTCAGGGTATAAATTAACTGTTTTACAAGGCCTCCCCAAAATGCTCTCTAAGAGAGCTCCAATATATCATTATTGCAGTCAAAAGCAATTTTCGTAATTTATTTCCTAAAAATATGCCTTTGCATTTCTATCAAGAGGCAGAAGCAGGTTTTTGTCCCCAAAGTTTATTGTTAAAATAAAGAACATGACATTTTCACCAGCAATGGACCTACCTAGATGGCAGGGGAAAAGATATAACTAGAGCTCCCTCCACCCAATATTTGACGTTTACTTCAATAAATATTACTGGCATATACTGAAATAGTTTAGCATTTTATGTTCAACCACTAAAACACCTCAAAAACAGTAATAACTATCATTCACTGATCACTTAGTTTATTTCAGGCACCAGATTAAGTGTATTACAAGTATAATTAACAGGAGTATTAGATAGATATTAATATACCAATGCTCAGATGAAATATTAAAACTATGAGAGTATGAAATATATGACAAGAATAAATCATTAGGGGGACGCCTGGGTGGCTCATTCAGTTAAGCGGCTGCCTTCGGCTCAGGTCATGATCCCAGTGTCCTGGGATCAAGTCCCACATCGGGCTCCTTGCTCGGCAGGGAGCCTGCTTCTCCCTCTGCCTCTGCCTGCCACTCTGTCTGCCTGTGCTTGCTCTCTCTCTCTCTCCCAGTCTCTCTGACAAATAAATAAATTAAAAAAAAAAAAAAGAATAAATCATTAGGAACCAGCAGAGATGGGATTTATAATACAGTCAAACCCTAACTCTAAATTCTGGATTTTTGTGGGAATGGACAAGCTGATTTTTATGCGGAAATGGAAAGGAGTTAGAATATCCAAAACAATCTTGTAAAAAGAGTAACAAAGTTGCAGAACTTAATTACCTAATTTTAAGACTTATTATCAATCTGGGGCAATTAAGATGGAGTGATATTGACAAAGAGACACAGAGATCACTGAGATAGCATAAAAAAGCTAAAATGAGGGCACCTGGGTGGCTCAGTGGGTTAAGCCTCTGCCTTCGGCTCAGGTCATGATCTCAAGGTCCTGGGATGGAACCTCCATCCAGCTCTCTGCTCAACAGGGAGCCTGCTTCTCCCTTTCTCTCTGCCTGCCTCTCTGCCTACTTGTGATCTTTCTCTCTGTCAAATAAATAAATAAAATCTTTAAAAAAAAAGAATATGCAAGTGTATGAACTGGGCAGTGAAGAAATATCACAGACACCATCCTGACCAAGTGACAAAAAGTTAACATCACTGGTGATAAGAAGATGAGATACTGTGAGATAAGAAGATCAGAAGAAGATACTTCTGATATGAGGCACTGGAAAGAAAACAGAATTATTTCTCTAGTGTTCATGCCAAAACACACATTCTGAATCTAGTCATAAAAAAACACCACACAAACCCAACCTGACAAAAACACTATAAAATAACAGACCTATATTCTTCAAAAATATCAAGATGATAAAGAACAAAGAAAAACTAAGGAAATGTAGATTGGAAGAAACTAAACAAACTTGATAATGAAATTCAATGTATGATTTTGGACTGGATCTTGACCTAGAAAGCAAAAGAGGGAGAGGCAATGTTTGTTAATGATGTTATTACTATTCCTTTCTGTAAATGACATTACTGGAAAGGAGGAGAAAACTGAGTGAATTAAAGTATTCTAGCCAATGTTAATATCCTAGTTTTCATAAAGGCATCAAGGTTATGTAGGAGTGTCCTTGATTTTAGAAAATACACACTGAAGTACTTAGGGGTAATTTGGCAACATGTCTACAACTTAATCTCAAATGTTTCAGAAAGAAAATAATGATACAAAAGGAAAAGTGAAAATACAAATGTAAACTCTTAATAATTTGGAAATCTAAGTGAAGGGGATAGGGTAGTTCTTTGTATTATCCGTAGTATTTTTTTTTAACGATTATATTTATTTATTTGACAGAAAGAGAGAAATCACAAGTAGGCAGAGAGGCAGGCAGAGAGAGAGAGGGGGAAGCAGGCTCCCCGCCGAGCAGAGAGCCCGATGTGGGGCTCGATCCCAGGGCCCCAAGATCATGACCTGAGCTGAAGGCAGAGGCTTAACCCACTGAGCCACCCAAGCACCCCGATTAGTAGTGCTTTTCATTTTTTTATTTATTTTTTTATTTTTTTTTTTATTATTTTTTTTTTTTAGTAGTGCTTTTTAAAGATTAATTTATTTGAGGGGCACCTGGGTGGCTCAGTTGGTTGAGCGACTGCCTTCAGCTCAGGTCATGATCCTGGAGTCCCAGGATCAAGTCCCAAACCAAGCTCCCTGCTCAGCAGGGAGTCTGCTTCTCCCTCTGACCCTCTCCCTTCTCATTCTCTCTCTCTCACTCACTCTCAAGTAAATAAATAAAAAAATAATTAAATAAATTATTTTTATTAAATATTTTTATTAAATATTTAATATTTAATATATAATAAAATATATAAAATAAAATAAATAAAAATATTTTATTAAATATTTATTAAATAAATAAAAATTAATTTTAAAAAAGATTAATTTATTTGAGAGAGAGAGCAGAGAGCAGGAGGAAGGGGCAGAGGGAAAGGGAGAGAGAATCTCAAGCAGACTCCACACCCAGCAGAGAGCCCGAAGTGGGGCCTGATCTCACAACATTGAGATCACAAATTGAGCTGAAACCAAACTGACTGTGCTACCCAGGCACCCCAGTTCTTTGTATTATCATTTCTATTCTTGCAAATCTCTTGTAAGTTTGATAATATTTTTAAATAAAATGCAAACATTAAAAAAAGTACATGTGGCTTTGGATAAAGGACCTATGAATTCCTTTTCTTGTTTCTGCATCTTTTCTATAGGTTTGACATTATCTTCCCCCCAGAAAAACAAAGGGAATGGAAATATAGGTGGGGAGGTGGGGAGCTGCATCTCTGACCTTACCCATTTGCTCATCTATTCAACACACGTGTATCAAATGCCTGCCCTGTGCCAAATGTGGTACGAGCTTCTGATGATCTGGGATGGAATGTAATGGGCGTGACCTGGAGCCTGTTAGAGGGCAGGAGTGGACGGTGGCCAGCCAGCAGTGTGTAAGACTCCTTGGCGAAACCAAACAAAAGGTAAGAATCCGCAGCCATCATCCCACTTCACCTATAGAGAACAGCACTGTTATTGTGCAAAGCCCTTTTCTGAAAATTATTTGTGCAGGCCGTCATCAGGAGAGATTCATCACCATCTCATTCCACATCACGTAAATTCCTACATCTAATCATGTCTCTTAAGAAAGCCAGAAAGAGGGGTACCTGGGTGGCTCAGCAGGTTAAGCCTCTGCCTTCGGCTCAGGATTGAGCCCCATATCGGACTCTCTGCTCACCAGGGAGCCTGTTTCCCCCTCTCTTGGGTTAAGCCTCTGCCTTCGGCTCAGGATTGAGCCCCATATCGGACTCTCTGCTCACCAGGGAGCCTGTTTCCCCTCTCTTTCTGCCAGCCTCTCTACATACTTGTGATCTCTCTCTCTGTTAAATAAAGAAATAAAATCTTTATTTTATTTCTTTATTTATAAGAATCTTTAAGAAAATAAAAATCTTTAAGAAAAGTTTAAAAAAGAAAAAAAGAAAGAAAGTCAGAAAGGGGGGCGCCTGGGTGGCTCAGTGGGTTAAAGCCTCTGCCTTCAGCTCAGGTCATGATCCCAGGGTCCTGGGATCGAGCCCTGCATTGGGCTCGCTGCACAGGGGAGCGCCTGCTTCTCCCTCTCCCTCTGCCTGCCTCTCTGCCTACTTGTGCTCTCTATCTCTCTGTCAAATAAATAAATAAATAAATAAATAAATAAATAAATAAAAGAAAAAGACAGCAAGAACAGCAACCAAACAAATACCCATTGGGACTTAATGCTTGTGTCCTCCACTGCCCACCCCCATTCATCAGTTGAAATTCCACCCCACTTGTGCTGGTATCTGAGATGGGGGGGTGGCTCATGATGAGATAAGTGGCCTTATAGGATGAGGAAGAGAGCAAGAAATGGCCGTAAGAGCACAGAGCAAGATGGCAGCCAACCACCAGCCAGGAAGAGAGTCCTCCACCAGATGTTACCATGCTGTCACTCTGATCTTGGACTGCCAGCATTCAGAACTGTGAAAAAATAAATATTTGTTGGTTAAGCCCTCCAGTCAATGGTATTTTGTTACGACAACCTGAGCAGACTATGACATTCCTTTGCCCTACTTCCCTTTCTGGTTCAGGATTCAATCCAAGATCAAGTGTTGTATTTAGATACAACACTAAATATCTAAATATAATACTTGTCTCTTGGAATAATGCCTTTCTGTCAGCATTAAGAACAAATAAATGAGCCAGAAGCAAGGTTGCTACAAGGAAAGTTTTACCAAAGAACTTTTCTTTTGACTACAAAATAATAATAGTAACAATAAAAATAACATTTTTTAAAAAGCACTTACTAGGAACCAGCCTATGTGTTAAAGGATTTACAAAGCTTATCTAATTAAATCCTCCCAGTATCGTACATTATTACTTTTATCCTCCTTCCCTTCACTTGCTAATGATTAAGAGAAGTTACCTTCTCAAAGTTGATGCAATATTTAAGTGGCACGGCTACAGAGAACTCTCTAGAACAATGCCTCTTAAAGGTACATACAAGTCACCCAGGTATCGTGTTAAAATGCAGATACTTATTCTGCCATGTCTGGAGGAGGACTCAGATTCTGCATTTCTAATAAGCTCCCAGGTGATGCTTGCTGTGTTCCACTAAACACGATTTGAATAACAAGCCTCTAGAAGTACATAACAACTAAATGTGCCTGGCATGTAAGTGCTCACTAGATAGTTCTTGAATTATTTAACAGAGAGAAGGGATAAAGAGAAAGAATGAGATTTTTAAAAATCTGCTGTTGACCTCATTTTAATCAGCAAGCCTTCATTACTGTTCCTTTTCTCTACAAGGATGTTGTAAAACCAAATATTTCATGGGAGATCTGGAACATTTTCAGTCACAAGACATTGCATAATTACAGAGAACCCAATGCTAGAAAGCTGAGAGCAGACCATCACCTCACCGGGAATGCTCTTCCTTTATGTGGGTCTACTTAGTTACAGCCTAATTTCAGCAAGACTACTCCCTTCTCCATCCTTCTTTGCACTGACCAGCTGGTGAGAATGCCATGAGTTAATGAAATGCCTCACCCTCTAAATGTCATATGAGGCTACAGGGGCTGCAAAAACCCTGTCAGGAAGACAAGATTCACGGGGAACAAAGTGAAAGGCCAATGCTAGCTAGCTTGCCTGCTTATGGTATGTGGACAGAAAACCTTCACATCAAGGAGAGTCACTGCTATGCCAACCCCACATTAGTGTTTTAGAGGATAAATTAGGTACAGGTTAGTGCGTAACAACTTGCAGAAAGAGATCAGTTCTGAGACTCAATTAATGCTCTTTTTAATAGTTACAGCTTTTTTAAAAAAGATTTTATCTATTTCAGAGAGAGAGTGGGCAAATGAGAGAGAGAGAGAGAGAGACCACATGAGCAGAGGGGGAGGGGCAACAGGAGAGGGAGAAGCAGGCTCCCCACTGAGCAGCGAGCCCAACGCAGGGACACATGGGGACATGGGGCTCGATCTCAGGACCCTGGGATCATGACCTGAACCGAAGGCAGATGCTTAATCAACTGAGCCACCCAGGCACCCCAGGTACAGCCTTTTTAACTGCTTAATTAAGGTATAACAGCTGAAACTATACATCACATAAAGTGCACAATTTTGTAACTTTTGATAAGTGTATATGCCTATGAAACCATCATCACAATCAAGATAATGAAAACAATCCATCACTCTCCCACCAAAAATTTCCTCAAATCCAGTCCTTACTCCATATTAACAGAAGTAGATGTCTACATTTAGATCTTAAATTTGTGCTGCAGTTTAGATTTCTGACCGCAGAGACACAAGCCCCAGACCAACTCCCCCATTTCCTCAGAGGTCTGAGTTTAGCTCTACAAGGCCCTTTCTCCAGGCCTTTGATGGTTAATAACTCCTCCATTCTTAGAAGTGTGTTATGGGATTAACTGTGCCCCCCACACAAATTTGTATGTTGTATGTTGAAGTCCTAACCAACCCCCATCCAATATGACCGGTGGCTTTATAAAAACAGGGACTTTGGATATAGACAGCTACAGAGGGAAAACCATATGGAGACAGAGAAGACAGCCGTCGATAAGTCAATGACAGAGGCCTGCAGACACCTGGATCTCGGAATTTCAGCCTCCAGAATTGTAAAGAAATAAATTTCTGTTGTTTAAGCCATCCAGTCAGGGGGATTTTTGTCATGGTACTCTCACCAAATTGACACAAAGTGGTACAGCTGTTTTTCAGTTGCTGTATCTCTGTTATCTTAAAGGGTTTTAATTTTTTAACCTTATTACTTACTTAGTTGCCAACTTTATTCCTACATAAGAATTCTTTGTGTTAAATTCTATTACAGTAACTGGTGTGGTTTCTGTCCCCTGATGGGACCTGACTAATAGATGTGTACAGCAGCCATCACCTCCTTGCCCAGCAAAAAGAAAACAGATGAACTGAGTTCTTTTTCTTTTTTTAAAACATTTTATTTAGAGGTGCCTGGGTGGCTCAGTTGTTAAGCCTCTGCCTTCGGCTCAGGTCATGATCTCAGGGTCCTGGGATCGAGCCCCGCATCGGGCTCTCTGCTCAGTAGGGAGCCTGCCTCCCCCTCTGTGCCTGCCTCCCCCTCTCTGCCTGCCTCTCTGCCTACTTGTGATCTCTCTGCCAAATAAATAAAATCTTAAAAAAAAAAGAGAGAGCAGAAGCAGAGGGAGCAGCAGCCAGAGGGAGAGGGGGAGGCAGACTCCCACTGAGCAGAGAGCCCAATGCCGGGCTTTAATTCCAGGACCCTGAGATCATGACCTGAGCCGAAGGCTGATGCTTAACCGACTGAGTCATCCAGGTGTCCCCCATTCTAGATACTTCTTTTCACTAATGAAGATGGCTGGGGTTCTCCAGCAGAGGCAAAATAACTGTATAAATTGTATAAACGTCTGTTCTCTAACGTACTGAAAATTAAGCAATTACTGCAAAAGTTTTTAAGAGAGTGTTTATCACCCCAATAAAAGAGGAGATTTAGAAAAATAAATGAGTTCTCTATGCAATTATATGCCAAATTTTTGTATAATAAAAACTAAGAAAATATCTTTAAGTGGGTTACTAAAATTGACTCAAAATAAAATTAAACATTTAGAGACCAATTACCATAAAAAAATTAGAAAGATATCTGAAACCTACCCTCATCTCTCCAACACTCCCACCCTTTAAAAGACGACAACAACCCAGTTGTTTTTCCTGGTGAATTCTACCAAACTTTCAAAGAATTCCTACACTATCTGAACTGTTCCAGGGCATAGAAAAAAAAAAAAAAGGAAAACTCTACAAATCACTTTATGAAGAAAGCAGACCTTGACCCAGTTCTGACAAAGATGCTCTACTCTCCCCCCAATAAAAGAAAGTAAAGATGACTTGTAAAGATCATGAATTTTCATGCATGCATCAGAGAAGAGTAAGGCCACTTAATCTGGGGAGAGAGTAGCCTGGGACTGGCTTTTTGCTTCTCTTTTGGAGAAAGGAGCCACTCCCATCCCTCTGCCTTTGAGACAGATCTCACCTAATTCGTTTCTGAAAACTGGGCATATGTCCCACTCGGAGAGCCAACATGTCCTTCTCTCAACAATCTGTGCCAGGGCTTTACCTGATGGTATTAATCCCAAGCTGTTTTCCCAGTGCTACACAGCCAGCTAGTCCCCTGTTTTGGGCACATGCACACACACAGGTGTGCACACATGTGTACACACACACACACACACACACTGCTGTTTTCCTCCTCTATCCTTTAAACAGGGGATACATTCCATTATCTGACTATGGATGTTGATGAAAGATCTGAGGAGAAAAATTAGGCATTTTGTATCATATCTCTAAGTTACGTAATTACTTGTCTGCTTTGGTGGGGATATGGTCACAAGGTGCTGTTCTACCAAACTAAGAAAGTGAAGTGACCCTAGCATACCGCAAGTAAGAGAACGGAGAAGAATCAGAAAATGACTGTAAGGGATGCCTGGGTGGCTCAGTTGGTTAAGCGTCTGCCTTTGGCTCAGGTCCTTTGGCTCAGGTCACGATCTCCCGGTCCTGGGATCTAGTCCATACCCATATCCTTGCTCAGCAGGGAGCCTGCTTCTCCCTCTGCCTGCCACTCCCCTGCACCTGCTCTCTCTCTCACTCTGACCAAAGAAATACAATCTTAAATAAATAAATGAAATCTGTCAAAAAAAGAAAAAAAAACTACTGGCCTTAGACCCAAAGTCATGGCTGACTCATCATCTGTACTCCCTGATACTTCAGATACACAAAAACTGACTCGTATAAGAGCTCCAATGTTATTGTTGTCTGGGCTGCTTAGAACCTAGGAATGAGAACCTCAAATCTAACGTGTAACACAGTAGTAAGGAACATGTTGCTTTTTAAACTTTAAATATGACAAACAACAGTAAACATGTCCTTTTGAGTCCCAGATGCCTAACCTCTGAGAGCACCCCAAACTATCTAGAAGTGATCAGCGTGAGATGAGTGTCAGGAACTTGAAACCATATGCTTTTTTAAAATTTAACATTTAGTTTAGGATTCTAAGGGCTGTCCTCTTGCTTAAAGTTATATTTATGAAAAGGCACAGGCGTAAAAAGAAAATATGATCTTTCAATACAAAAATTTAGTCACAAATAAATAGCTGTACCTCCTTGAAAGATAAGTAGAGAGTGAAAATGCATGAAAGACTTAAAGCTGATGATATTTTTTACTATTTGGGCAGGAAGTAAAGTCAAAATAGGTAATCTGTTTGCCCTGGGTTCAAATAAGTCAGAGAAAAACAAATATGTGATTTCACTCATATTTGGAAATTAAGAAAGAAAACAAAGAAAAAAAGAGACAAACAAAAAAACAGACTCTATAGAGAAAAAAATGGGGAGGCAGGCGAAGGGGATTAAGAGCACATTTACCTTTTTTTTTTTTTTAAGATTTTATTAATTTATTTTAGAAAGAGAGAGAAAGAGAATGAGGAGGGGAGGGGCGGAGGGAGAGGGAAAAGGAGGCTCCCCGATGAGCAGGGAGCCTGATGTATTACACATGGGAACATGGGGCTCAATCCCAGGACCCTGGGATCATCCTGAACCAAAGGCAGACGCTTAACTGACTGAGCCACTGAGGCGCCCAAGAGCACACTTACCTTGATGAGCATGGAGTTTTGTATAGAGTTGCTGAATCACTATATTGCACACCTAAAACTAATATAACACTGTATGTTAATTATACTGGAATTTTAAAATTTTTAAATAAAAAAATAAAAAATTAAAAAAATTGTGTGGAATAGAACATTAGGTAAGTCCTAAAATCCTCCTGATGTTCAAGGAAACAAAGAAAGCTAGCTTGAGAAAGTTTACTCAAATAATTTCCTATCGATATTGAATTCATCACTGCCTTCAAATATTCTAATTCCAGGAAATGACAACCACATTATATTACAGAGTCCTGCTATGGACTGAATTGTATCTCCCCAAATTGATATGTTGAACCTCCCGGGTTGCTGGAAATACTCTAATTGTTTTGGGACTGTAAAGAGTATTTGCCCCCCCCCCCCCAAAAAAAGTGTTTGGATATGAAAAAATTCATGGAACACTTAAGATTAGTACATTTTATATATGTGGTATACTCAATTAAAAAGAAAAGAAAGACAGGTATTTTTTGTATAAAGCACATCTGGTCTCGGGGAGCCTGGATGGCCCAGTGGGTTAAGTGTTTGTCTCGGGTCATGGTCTCAGGGTTGTGAGATCGAGTCCTCTGCCAGGCTCTGTGCTGAGTGTGAAGCCTGCTGAGAATTCTCTCTCTCTCTGACCCTCGACGCCCACTCGTGCTCTCTCTAAAATAAATCAATCTTTAAAAAAAATAATAAAGCACATCTGATCTCTTATGCGTTGTGTAGTAAACACTGGAGGCTGCCAGTTTGAAGCGAGAGTGGTATCCGTGGCCACATCCAGGTTTTACCTCTAGATGGAATCCAAGCACCAGCTGCCTTGCAGGTCAGGTCTGGAGCCCACCTCCACCATCCCCTCCTACATCTCACACACCCTCCAGCCCTGTGATCATCTTGGTAGCACCCCAGAGCAGCAAGTAGTAACTTATTTTTGGCACTGGCCCAGTTACAGATTCTTACCCAGGAAAAAAAAAAAAAGAAAGAAAGAAAGAAAAAGCCCTAGAATGCCATAGAGTCACTATTTAATTATGCTGTACAATAATCTCAACCACTCCTCAACTTTCTTTACTCCAGACTTGTAATGCCCTTCTTGGGGCACATTCAACCCCAAAGTGGGGCATGCACCCTTTGAATGCTTCTTTTTTATGGTCCCTACATTCCAGCTCTTAGGGTTCACATCTCCCCTTCCAAACAGAACGAGGTGGTCTACACAGGTCACATCTCCCCAGTACCTACTCCTATTTCTCCCAGGCTTTTCTAGTTTCTGAAAGACTTACTTCTTTCTTTGTTTCATAGCTGGTCTTCTTTTTATTCTTTTTTAGAATGCCCCCCCATTCAGACTGTCACAAAGGAAGAAAAAGGAATACAAAAATAATATAGAATAAGTATTAGAATGTAGAATAAATAAAATAGAGTAGCTCCAGAAGATGACCAAAATATTGTGCAAGTATAGCTTTAAAGGAATAAATTGTGACCCATTAATTTGAAGTTTATGGCTCTGCTATTCTCAGAGAGCATAATAAAAAAACGTAATCATTTGCAAGAGAAATGATAGCAGTAAATCCCTGGAAATGCTGGTTACAAACAAACCCAACCATACTTCTGTGTTCACTAATGTAATGTCCAACTGAGTCATAATTCTGCAAGGAGAGCCTAGAAATAATTTTGACATCATAATCTGAGCTTGGTCTCCTAGACTTTCAAAAACAAAGCACGGAAGAAAAGCCAAGAACTCAGGGCAGGCAGGGCCCCGGTGCCGGGATATTTATCACCCTCTTCCTTCTCAGGGATCACCCTCTCAACTCCAGGCACCTTTTCCATCCCTTCCCTTCTGCTCAGATTTGTTCCCTCCAACCATTTCCTCAACAGTGCTGCTCTATTTCCACTGCCTCTGGGTTCTCACTGTACCACCTGGCTTGTTTACATTAAAGGGAGGCCTGAGCGCAAAGCTGCCCTTATTCCTCACCCGGGCCCTGCCTGCCACCACAGCAAACAGGCCACGGGAGAAGATGAACCTCAGTTGTTGACCAGCCTTTTAGCTGTGGGAAAGCTCTTCAACCTCTGAAAGCCTCAGTTAACTCATCTAATATGATGATGTTAAGATTAAGATTGATATTAAGCCTCGGCCTTCAGCTCAGGTCATGGTCCCAGGGTCCTAGGATGGAGCCCCACACCAGGCTGCCTCCTCAGTGGGGAGTCTGCTTCTCCCCCAATCTGCTGCTCCCCCTGCTTGTGCTCTTTCGCTGACAAATAAAAAAAATCTTTTAAAAAAGGGATTAAGATTGATATTAAGATTTAGATTTCGGGGCACCTGGGTGGCTCAGTCATTAAGCATCAGCTTTCAGCTCGGGTCATGATCCCGGGGTGCTGGGATCGAGCACCGCATTGGGCTCCCTGCTCGTCAGGAAGACTGCTTCTCCCTCTCCCACTCCCCCTGCTTGTGTTCCCTCTCTCACTGTCTCTCTCTGTCAAATAAATAAAATCTTTATTACAAAAAAGATTTAGATTTAATGACTTTAGGATTTCATACTCATTCATTCAATCCTCACAACAACCCTACGAAGTAGTCCTATTTCCAGATGAGGGAACAGAGGCACTAAGAGAATAAATGTACTGCCCAAAATCACACAGCTCCAAAATGGTGGAGCTTAGGTTTAAACAGGTATCTGGCACCTGCATATCAACCCCTTACCGGTCTACTGCCTCATACACTTACTCAGTGAATACTAGCTTTGATTGTTACTGACTGGCAATTCAGGGTAGTGGTCCCATTATGACAAGCTGAAGATGGGCTGATGATTATATAAAAAGAAAAGTAAGAGGGACGCCTGGGTGGCTCAGTTGGGTAAGCGGCTGCCTTCGGCTCAGGTCATGATCCCAGTGTCCTGGGATCGAGTCCCACATCGGGCTCCTTGCTCAGCAGGGAGCCTGCTTCTCCCTCTGCCTCTGCCTGCCACTCTGTCTGCCTGTGTTCGCTCGCTCTCTCTCTCCCTCTCTGACATATAAATAAATAAAATCTTAAAAAAAAAAAAAGTAGGAGAAGCTACCCATCATCACAGGAGTAGTTCATTCATTGATATATTCACTTAATAAATATTAGGAGTAGGCACTGTTCTAAGGGATGAATATGTAGCTGTAGATGAGAATATGTTATGGTTTTAGCTCTGTACCTTTTCATATACTGTTTCTCCTTTTGCTTGGAATGTGTACACACACACCCCCACACACACAGTTTGGTCAATCCGCACTTTTCCCTATCACACACTCTCTCTCTCTCTCTCTCTCACACACACACACACACACACACACACGTCAATCCGCACTTTTCCCTATCACACACTCTCTCTCTCTCTCTCTCTCTCACACACCACACACACACACACACACACATACGTCAATCTGCACTTTTCCCTATCACACACTCTCTCTCTCTCTCACACACACACACACACACACACGTACACACATACGTCAATCCGCACTTTTCCCTATCACATACTCTCTCTCTCTCTCTCACACACACACACACACACACACACACACACACACGTCAATCCGCACTTTTCCCTATCACACACTCTCTCTCTCTCTCTCTCTCTCTCACACACACACACACACACACACACACATACACACGTACGTCAATCCGCACTTTTCCCCGTCCGGTAAAAGGTAGTTATGGCTCAGTCAGCTCCAGATTCTCACCTTCTGCAACATCTCAGATTCTGCAAATAAACTCAGAGAGGAGCAAAAGAATAAAAGAAGAACATAAAAAAGGAGAAAGAGAAAGAAATAAAAGAAAAAAAATACATTTGGGGGAAAAAGACATTTGGGAACATGCCAACGGAAAGAAACCAAAAACAAAAAATTAAAGGATGAAAATGGAGTATTAAAGAGTGGAAAAGATGAAACCAAGAGGCAGTTTAATAATACTTTAAAGTATGTGAAGGATTTTTACATGGAGAATAACAAGAGTAAGCTCTTTTCCTTGGGGAGTTGTAAGGGAGGAAATTGTTCCCAGTGAAAGTGGTAGAAGCCGAGTCAGGTAGCTTTACTGGGCGCTGACCGTAGGCAGTGCATGATCACTGCTATCAAGGGGTTTACACTTTAATGGGAAAGACAGCTGTGCATAAAAGGATGACTAATGTTCAATTTAATGGAAGAGATTAGAAGAGCAATGAATTCAGAGAAGGGAGAGATCTCTACGAATTCATGAGCTGAGACAGGAAAAAACACTTCACTGAAGAGATGAACTGTTGAAATCCTATCAACGAAAGATAGACTAGGGCAAGAGAAGAGCAGCAGAGAATGGTACAAAACCTGACTGGAATGCCTGGAAAATGTATTTTTACCAGCTCCTGGCTAAAATCAATTTCTTTACTTCCTCTCTAGGACCTATGCCAGGTTCAGAAAATCTCCCTTCTCTAATTTTTTTCTCCCCTCTTTCCACTGGATCATTCCATCAACAGTCTCTTTTTCTATCATCTAAAGCACAAAACTGAAACTACCAATGCTCTATCTCTCCATTTCTTTCCTTTTTCCTTTTTTTTTTTTTAAGATTTTATTTAATAACAGACAGGGATCACAAGTAGGCAGAGAGGCCGGCAGAGAGAGAGGGAGAAGCAGGCTCCCCACAGAGCAGAGAGCCGGATGCAGGGCTTGATCCCAAGACTCTGGGATCAGGACCGGAGCCGAAAGCAGAGGCCTTAACCTACTGAGCCACCCAGGCGCACTCCTTTTTCCTTTTTTTTATGGGAAAATTGCTGGACATCATTGTCTTAACCCATGTCTCCTATTCCTCTCATGTTCTCTCTAGATCCCACTACGTTCCGGAGAACTCCAGACCAAACTGCTCCAACCAGGCCTGTGTAACCTTCACATGGCTAAATCCAGTGGTCAATTCTCAGTCCTCAGCTTATTTAACTGACCCACTTGATGCCTCTCTCCATGGAATGCCTTTCTGACCTGGCTTTCAGGACACCAAGCTCCACTGGTTGGCGATATCACTCAGTCCCTTTAAATATCACGTATATGCGTACGACTGCGTACGACTCCCACACTCTACGTCAGCCTTACTGCCACAATTATGTACCCAACTGTCTCTCTTGATACCTCTCCCTAGATGTTCAAAGGTATCTCAAACTTCACAAATCTAAAGTCTTACTCCTCATATTCCTCACCCGCTTCCCCCAATTCTACTCCTTTTACAATGGTCTCTGTTATCCTTGATAAATGGCGGCTCTAATTCAGCTGCTTAGGCCAAAAATCTTGAGAGTAATCCTTGAACTCGTCTCTGCTCACCCTACATCCCCGTCAGTAAATCCTAATAGCAGACCCTTAAAATACCTTCAAAATATCTTTTTTAAACATCTCTGGTACTGCTGAGTTTAAAACACTACCATCTCTCAACTGGATTTTTACAAACCTGCGAACTGGCCTGCTTCCACTGTTCTAGGCTATTCTCATCAAGAGGCAGAACATCCACACAAAATGCCAGTCGGACCAGGGTATGTCTCACTCCCAGGAGAGGCTCACGGTCCTTTCTCTGGCCCACAACACCCACCCAGTCTCTTCTGCCTATTTTACTTCTCTAATCTAACACACTTGAGTTGTTCCCTCAAACCAACTCCTCCAACCTCTTCCCATTCCTAGAACACACCAGGCCCTGATTACAGGCCTCTGTGCTTGTTTGTTCTGCTTAGAACATGCTCCTCTCAGATATCCATGTGGGGAGATCCCTCCCTTTCTTCAGGGCTCTGCTCCTAGGTCTCCTAGAGAGGACCACCTCACCCATTCTAAAATTCTGAGCTTTTCCCAAAACTTCCAATCCCCCCGATCCCTCTTAATTTTTCCCTTTGCATGTATGAGTTATCATACAATAAAATGCGTTTGTCTTATTATCTACCCCATTAGAATCTAAGCTCCGCGATGGCAAGGCTTTACTGCTTTGTTCCCAGGGGCCCCGAACAGTAACTCACAAATATTTTTGGAGTGAATAAATGCCATCAGATATTCATTATAGGCTTCAGAATATTCAATAAAATCTGTATTGAGAAAGAAATGGTTTTGTGTAGAGTATAAGCCACTTGAAACAGGAATTTGAATACTGGGTGGGGGGGAGGAGATATACTTTGCATTTTATATTATAATCTGCTTTTTTTCTACTTAATATATCTGGGGTTTTTTTCTAAAGGTAATTATTTCTTTTTTTAAAGATTTTATTTACTTTATTTAAAGATTTTATTTATTGGGACGCCTGGGTGGCTCAGTTAGTTAAGTGGCTGCCTTCAGCTCAGGTCATGATCCCAGCATCCTGGGATCGAGTCCCACATCGGGCTCCTTGCTCGGCAGGGAGCCTGCTTCTCCCTCTGCCTCTGCCTCTGTCTGCCTGTGCTCGCTCACTCTCTCTCCCTCTCTCTCTGACAAATAAATAGTTTTGTTTTTTTTTTTTAAAAAAAGATTTATTTACTTGAGAGAGGGAACACAAGCAGGGGGAATGGGAGAGGGAGAAGCAGGCTTCCCACCGAGCAGGGAGCCCAATGCAGGGCTCAATCCCAGGACCCTGGGATCAGGGCCTAATACAAAGGCACATGCCTAACAACTGAGCCATCCAGGCTCCCTTCTACTTAATATATTGTAAATACATATATAAATATATATATATATATATATATGCACATGTATATGTGTATATATGTAGAATATATATATATATGTGTATATATATACAAGATGATCTGTTGAATACATCTTGATTAAGAATCATGGTAATTGCACCTGCTTTCCAGCAAATTCCATTTTGGAAATACAATTACATATTTTCTGGCTTTCTAACATCTCCACTATTACTATTTATGATAACATCCTTCAAAAAAAAGCTCGTTATTTTCCAAAATTGAATGATAAAACATTCTCTAACCTAACACTGAAGAATTTATTTTTTTCCATGCCACATACATCTTCAACTATAAAGATAAACTGTAATACATCTAGCAGACTGTTAAAGGAATAACCCAGAGATAACTTTCCATTAATACATTCTCATTATTACCTAACAAAAGTGATAGAATATTGTGTTGTGCATAAAAAAAACTCAATGATAATATAGTATTTATGTATAAAATGGCTTTTGTGATGTAGTACATATGCATATTGAACTAACTGGATGTGAAATTTGAAGAATTTTTAAAACCTCTTCAAGGAAATAATCCAGAGAATAGTCCACATACTCCCAAGAACAATGATAATACATTAAATCTAAGGTGCCATCAATAGTATAGCTCAGCATTTTATTATCCTCCATGAAGAAAGGAAGAAAGAAAAAATATCACCCATTAAACTATGGCAAAACACTTTTCTATCACTCAGATTTTTATTTTATGACTATTGAAAGAGCTTTTTCAGATTTATTTAGACATAAATTTCTACCATATATCATTCTTGTACTTAAATAAAAAGGAAGATATAGGTGAAATCAATCGGTCAAGGTATTCCCAATACTTCATATTCAGAGCCTGGCCCGTCTGAGTCACTTCTTAACTCAACCTCACTGATATCATGTTTGCCACCAATTTGGTGAGTTATGACATCAGAGCAAAAGAATAGTCCACCAGGATGTCTGGGGCTTTTCTGATCTTACTATCCTGTGCTGCTGTATGGTTTTCAAACCACAAGTAGACCTCACAGTCCTTCTCAAATGTTCCTGAAATGGTCTGACACTTTTCAGGAGCTGCAATGTTGCAGTCACGCCACCAAGAAGTAGCAACCTAGAATGCACATCCCAGCTATGGTCACTAGGTCATGTCTTCTTCTCTGTCTGGCAGTTATGGTTAAGATGCCTTATGCTGCAAGACACACCCCAATTTTGGACACGTAAAATGTGCAAAAATGTGACTTCAGATGTCTTACATATGGCACAAACTGCATTTTTGCTTCTGCTGGGAGTCAGTAGGGAAATCAGCCTGTGTGGTTTGGTATGGGGGCATCACAGCTTCCCAGCTACGTGCTAGGATGCACAAAATCTATGTGTTGCTTCTTAACAGCAGGGAGAGATTCCATTTTAGGCAACAGACCTGGAAACCAGTGTGGAGGCTGCTATCAGAGGTTAACAGAAGCAAGCTGAGGTGAACAGAAACAAGAGCCCTGTTGAGGCCAGACCACGTGCAGACAAAATGTCACAGGTTTAGATAAGAGGGATGTTATGAGTCCATGTGGTTCTGCCTGACTACTTGCAAATTCAAGATTCTGTGAATCTTCCAGATTTTTTTCTACTGGTCTAAGCTATAAGTAAATGGCTAAGATAAAGAAACTTAGGAATTCACAGTTAAATATGCTGGTTAAAAAAAAACTCACATTAGATACTATTATTTAACATTTATTGAGTTCCTTAGGTCTTATAACAGGTGTTGAAATACAGTATTAAAGGTAATCCTATAATCCTCAAGAAAAAAATGTTGGCTTTTTCAACTCTAGCATGAAAAGAAGGGGCTGCCTGTATTATGAGTCAATTCACACTCTTAGAAAACCCATTAAAATAGCTGGATATTATGCTCAAATCTCTTAAGAGTTCCCTGGCACAAAATGAGGATTAGAAAACTGGCTACAGAGAATGTTTTCAATCTTTGCATGGTTAAATTTACCCCTAAGTATGAGAATGCAAAAGTCTTCCCACAAGGAAAAGAGCACGGTAATTTTTTTCCTTCTCACATAATAGGTATGCTAAAATAATAAAGCAAAAAGACATAGTTAAATCAATTTATCTGACAAAGAAGTGCCTCTTTGTATTCCAGAGGAAGGGAAGAAACTAATGGTGATGAAGTATCCACATTTAACTAGGCTTTTGACATGGGTCATCTCATTTAATCAACCCTGGAATAACTGTGAGGTGATTTTGGAAACCAAGCCTTGGGAAACCCAAGTAATGTGCCTGAGATGGGGAAGCAAGTGGAAACAGGGGTGCAGCTGGAACCCTGCCTTCTTAACCTTCTCAGTTTATGTTCTTTCCATCCTCACACCTGCTTGAGATTATGAGTCTGCCAAAAGTGATGCTTTCTGCCTCCATATAATCCTGTATTTCTCAAAGAGGAAGAGCTAAGAGAGAAGCCAGCCAATCCACATTAAGAAGCAGATAGAGATTCAATTTCTATCTGCCTGGTAATCAGCTTAACAGTCTATTTACTGAAGGGAGTTTCTAGAATGCTCTCTGGCTGTAGGTTACTTGGCTGACACTACTAATGAGAGCCTTTCCCATGACCTAATCAAGACCACTAGGGAACACTCTACCTCCCCCTTTTGCTCTACTAACTACTCCCTTCTTTTCCTGCCCCCACCCCCACTATCTCTCATATTGGATAATTGGGAATGGAAAAACTTAGTAAAGGGGATAGTCCTCTTGCCCTGGAGTCATATAGCCTAGAGTCCTGGAGCTTTACAATTGGGTTTTAATTCTAGAATTTTTTTTTTTTAAGATTTTATTTATTTGACAGAAAGAGACACAGTGAGAGAGGAAACACATGCAGGGGGAGTGGGAGAGGGAGAAGCAGACTTCCCGTCCAGCAGGGAGTCTGATGCAGGGCTTGATCCCAGGACCCTGGGATCATGACCTGGGATCATGACCTGAGCCGAAGGCAGATGCTTAACGCCTGAGCCTCTCAGGTGGCCCTTAATTCTGGAATGATTAAGCAGCTTCCTTCAGCTTCACCCATAATTTGAGAAGTCTAGCAAACCCAACCAGAATCCATGGTGTTTTATCTACAACATACTGTACTAGATCCTACGGCAGCCCGAGTCTCAACAGAATGAACCCCTAATTCTTTTCCATATGTGATGTTTGCCTCTTTCTTTAAAGACCTTCTCTTTCGGGACGCCTGGGTGGCTCAGTTGGTTAGGCGGCTGCCTTCAGCTCAGGTCATGGTCCCAGTGTCCTGGGATCGAGTCCCGCATCGGGCTCCTTGCTCGGCAGGGAGCCTGCTTCTCCCTCTGCCTCTGCCTGCCACTCTGTCTGCCTGTGCTTGCTCCCTCTCTCTGACAAATAAATAAATTAAAAAAAAAAAAAAAAAAGACCTTCTCTTTCTACATACCGAGCAGAAACAGAAAATCTCTTTGGATTTCTTCCTCCCTTCCTGCTACTCTATTTATAGTTCCAAACGTTGCCAGGTGTCAGCAACAAAATTAAAATGGGACCATTAGAGTCTCTGCAAGCTGTTGGTGTTACTTAGGGTACATCTAATATTTTACATTAGCAAGTTCAGTGAAGTTGTATTCATTCAAATATCCCGGACATTTTAAAGACGCCGAATGATTTACTTGTTTGCAATCCCCAAACAAAGCATCTTTCTGTGCACGCACATTTAAGTTGCTAATACCTAAAGAACTGAGCCTGGGGGAGTCATGACTCAAGCTGAAAGGCTTCACTGAAAGTGCCTGTGCTAACTGGAGTGTACTCAACTTCGTGTTGTGATATCGCAGGTAAGTAGCTATGCTTTCACACCAAAGAAATGGTAATTCCCGTACCTTTCAAACCAGGCGCCTGTGTTCTTCAACAGGTTCAACTCAGTTATCTAGAAAATGCGACCGGTTTTAATTATGAAATAACTGCCGGAAAAAAAATTAAAAAGACTGCCCTCTCTATTGCTCTGGCTTAATTAGCTTTATCTTGGAAGAGAGCTGAAAACTTATAGCCCACTTAATTCATAAGTGTGACAGGAAGTATCTGTGAGAGGGCGGGTAGGTGTGTGCGGGGACAGGGGTCGAAGTACACAAGCAGTTTTACTGTATTTCTTGGAATTATTCATATGAACAAGCTTATATTTTGACTTGAGGATTAGACATATGAAATATATAACCAGGTGCTACAACTCCTTCCAACCCTGTGGGTCAGGAGAAATGACAAGAAAGTAGTAGTAAAAGAAATCACCAAACCATAAAAAGTAACTGTGAGTTTCCCAAAGCATAAATGGTCATGAAGCCTAATCACAGTGGAGAAAACAGGTACTGGGAACTTGAACTTGCCAGATCTCATTTGAAAGTTAGCCGGGCATTATCAAGACCAAAAGATGGGGGTGGAGGGAGAGATAAGGAAACTCGTTTCTCTTCTAGGGTTTGCTTTGAGCAATTCTATGTGCTTTACAGTTAATTTTCACCAAAACCTTTAAGCACTTTTTTTTTTCTTAAGATTTTATTTAGTTATTTGGGGCGCCTGGGTGGCTCAGTGGGTTAAAGCCTCTTCCTTCGGCTCAGGTCATGATCCCAGAGTCCTGGGATCGAGCCCCACGTCGGGCTCTCTGCTCTGCGGAGAGCCTGCTTCCTCCTCTCTCTCCCTGCCTGCCTTTCTTGCCTACTTGTGATCTCTGTCAAATAAATAAATAAAATCTTTAAAAAAAAAAAAGAAAATAGTGTTTTAAAAAATAAAATAAAATAAAAAATAAAAGATAACCAAAATGGGTGTACAGAAGCTCTGAATTTGGTCACGCAAAAACGCAAGACTAAGCAACCCCAAAATCATGCTAATCGTTATACACAGGTACAGTGGACAATCAACCCTAAATCTCAAGGGCTTCAAAGCCCTTCCCTCTCCATTCTGCATGTTGAGTTTTGCTTTTTTTAAAAGCACCATTCTGGGAGGGAGGAAAGAAATGAAGTCTGAATTGATAATGTTTCTGAATATGTCTAGTTATACTTCAATGCATTATAGTTCTAAAAATTAGAAAAGTTGGGGCACCAGGGTGGCTCAGTTGGTTGAGCATCCTACTCTTGGTTTTGGCTCAAGTTGTGATCTCAGGGTCATGAGATCGAGCACCATGTCAGACTAGGGGCTCAGCAGGGAGTGTGCTTGTGCTTGGGATCATTCTCTCTCTCTCTCTCTCCCCCCCTCTACCCCTCCCCCCGCTTGCAGCTCTCTCTCTCTCCCTCTAAAATAAATGAATCTTAAAATAAATAAAATGCTTTTAAAAAATAAAAATTACATAAGTACTAATAGCAAAGAAGATATGCTTAGATATCCAGGAATGCAAATAAATCAGAATCGTTCAGGATTATGACTAGAAGAGACTCAAGGGATCATTGTGTGACCCTCCACAAAAATCAGCAGCTTACCAAATTATCAATTTTCTTTACAGCTTTCCCAGAAAGGAATGTCACCACTTACTTTTAAATTTGCCCCAGGTTCTCACCACTGAACATTATTAATTATAAAATCAAATGTAACAACTCTGACATATTCCAGTTTCCCCTCATCCCCTACTCCATAGTCCATGACCACAGCACCAGCCCACTTTTGAGTAGCTCAGAACAAGGCTCAGTTCCCAAATCTCACTGAGTAGAGTATTAGCATAAATCTTAATCGGTCTAGAATCTAATGACATTTTCACTGTGCCAGCCTTAGCTAGCCTGGGGCATTTATTCTCTGCTCCTTTTTGGTGGTGCTGGTGGGTCTGGAGTGCTACTGACAAAGGATCCTTCAAATTTAAAATTTTATAATATTTCTAAAGACCTTTTTCAAAAAAAAAAAAAGTTCTTTTAGACAAAACACTTTGTTTTCATAGTCCCAGGCTTCTTATACTTGAATTTTCTCATCTCCTTTACAACTAAAATCAGTGTGTAAATTTTATTAAAATGCAGACGTTCTATGCTGTTTTAGGCTTTTCTTTTTCTTTTTTTTTTTAAGATTTTACTTATTTATTTGACAGAGATCACAAGTAGGCAGAGAGGCAGGCAGAAAGAGAGAGAGGGGGAAGCAGGCACCCCGCTGAGCAGGGAGCCTAATATGGGGCTTGATCCCAGGACCCCAAGATCATGACCTGAGCTAAAGGCAGAGGCTTAACCCACTGAGCCACCCAGGCGCCCGTTTGAGGCTTTTCAAGAGCTCAGAGAATAACAGGTGTATTTGCAGCTCTCTTATATTGATTATCTTCAGGATTAATTGATTTGCTTTAAATAAGATTTTTCACTACCTGCATTAGAGAGAATTTTAAAACCTCAGCAGAGAACTTAAAAAAATAGAAAATATATAGAAAGTACAATAGCAAATAAATATCTATCTTTATTTTATTTTGCAAGTTATTCCAAAGAGACTACTAAATAGCATGAATGAAATGCGTGGTTGTGGAAATACACCAAGATCAACCAAAGGAGAAGAGTAAAAGCTGTTCTTCCAGAGCTTGCCACAGCAAGGCTACACTGGTTTGTGAACTCCAGAGCTTCCAGGGAGAAATCTGAAACTGGCCCCACACATAGAGGGCAAGGACAGACAGAAGAGGCAGCCCCTCCAGATGGGCAGGTGGCGGTGAGAGAGGGACAGGCGGGGCTTAGTAGGGAGAGAGAGAGACGGGGGGCTCGGTGATGAGGCTCACAGAAATCCTGAGAATGTGGAGTTATAAGGAAATCAGAGATAAGGAAACACCCCAGGCCACCCTGCTCTCAAGTGTCTGATGTGGGGGGAGTCTTATTTATGACAGTCTCCTGTGATCAACAAAAAATAACCAGACCCTAAACAGAGAAGCAGCAAGCCATTCAAGATGTTATCACTAGGGGCACCTGGGTGGCTCAGTGGGTTAAGCCTCTGCCTTCGGCTCAGGTACATGGTCTCCGGGTCCTGGGAACGAGCCCCGCATCGGGCTCTCTGCTCAGCGGGGAGCCTGCTTCCCTTCTTCTCTGCCTGCTGCTCTGCCTACTTGTGATCTCTCTCTCTCTGTCTCTGTTAAATACATAAAATCTTTAAAAAAAAAAAAAAAGATGTTATCACTAGTCCTTAGTCATGGTGCTGCCAGTAGACAAGGCAAACAGATTTAAGTCAGCTTTCTATAAAAGACCAACCCTAAAACCCCTCAGTGGCAACCATGCCGGGACCCCTCTCACTCCTGAGAACTTTGTCTCCTTGCTAAATAAAACTGTCGCTTTACTCAGTCCCCTCTGTCCTCCAGATTCATTCTTGGACTCAGTGAGACAAGAACTTAGCTCTCCCACTTCAGCAAGTTAACAAGCAAAGGGACAAGACGGTCTTGTCCCCAGGAGCCTCAAGATGCGGAGACTCCACACCCCTCTGCCAGAAACTTAAGTTCATGTAGAGGCTTTACCTGGCTTAAGCTAAGCGCACCGTCCCGAAAGTCTTGACTACACATTTCTGGCTCACGGCCGTGTACTTGCACATACCGGACTCCGCGCGGAACAGCGAGCAGAGCTGGCAGAGCGGGCTGAGCGGACGGAAGGGGCGGAACCGGCGGAATGGGAGGAACCTGCAGAACCTGCGTTCCAAGCCCAGTCCGGGGACCCGCCTCCAAAAGCCTCCGTCCAACCCTCGCCTCGAGGGTCAACTGGTGGTCACGTCCATTCGATGACCTCCTCCAAAACTCTACTCATGCCTGGCTCTGAACCATCATATACACCCGCCTCTTTTGCAATGTGCCCTGAAGGATAAGTAAGGGGTTTTGATTAGGGTGGAGGTGGCTCATGCAGAAGACAGGGCTGCCTTAGGTTCTTGCCGGTGATCCCAAATGTCTTCCAACAGATGCTGACCTCACATGGGCTTACTCGTGGTCATCCGTCCCTTAACTTCCCTCTGTTCAAGTCATAGGGTTTAATCCCTTTAGAACAGCCCAAATGTCAGCACAAAGGGGCAACAGCCAGGGCCCCCGAGTGGTCACCAGCCAGTCTGCTCTGTCCTTAGCCCACTGGCTGCCGCGGTTTGCTCCTATTCCCATCCCAAAGGTGTTGGGCTGAACAGTGATGCAGTCCCTGCAGCCAGGTTGCCCAGAACTAGACTAACGTGTTTACCAGGCACTGGGAGATTTCCCATGCTCCCTCTACAGACGAGAGGGGCCCCCACAGGAAGAAGCGCTGGGGCATTTGGAGGATCTATACTCTACAGGGCCTAGTACACCTGTTCCTAGAGACGGCGGGCCGGGGAAAGACTGCTCCTCTGCTGCAGATAGAGTGCGCACGTTATGCGGATGTGAGGAAGGAAATCGGGGCAGCTCTCGGGCTACCGTCCCGTGACATACCATCAGGCTGTGTAGCCTTGGGGAAGCACTTGCAAGGCCCGCTGTTGCCCTTCTCACATGAAGGCAAGCTCATCTTGTGACAAAGTGGCCAGGAGCATAGCTAAGTCCAGTACAGGCTGGAACATGGCAAGGACCATGGCCAGGGTATCTCCGATGGCGGCAATGCTGGGCACAGCTGCGTGGACGGGAGGCACTGCCTTGTTCAGTTCTCCACAGTCCACAGTCATGCGCCATGAGCCGATCATCTGGCTTTCTTACTGGCCGTACCAGCCTGTTGAAAGCAGAAGGCCAGGGCATAAAATACCCACTCAGTGCAGTTCTTGTGTAGTCTCTCCAATTTCCTTATGCCCTCCCAGGGCAACAGATATTGTTTGAGAGTTAACATTTTTCATGGGGTCAGTCAGCTTACTGGTTCCTAGCTGGCATCTCCCCTCAGCACTGGTTTGATTACTGTAACATGAAGGTGGAACTCACCGATGAATGTTTGCAGATTGGCCTTGTAGGATATCAGGACCCATAATATCTTCTCTGGTATTAGAGATAAAACTTCATATTCTCAGAGGGGAGAACACCCAATTTGCAGCATCAAAGAGACCTTCCTGACCATAACCACTTGCCCTCCACAACCTATAGATGGCCTTCAGCGGTGCAGAAAATTTCTGAGAGTTAATTACCATTTATTAGAGTATATCCGGCTCCAGTATCCAGCAGAGCCATCACCTTGTATTTCTGGGGGACCAGAGACAGGTAAAGTCAACATGAGGCCTCTGCTCACCTCCACTGGCCCTCACCTGGAGGCAATCCTGCATCTTGTGGGAGGAACCGATCCCAAATGGGGCTTTATCTCAGGCCTCTACTGGAGCAGGAGAGGTATCTGGGATGACAGAGGCCGATGGAGCAGATCTGAACTGCTGTTTGGGCTTTACGGCCTTCCAAAAGCTGACAAACACAGGTCTGTCTTCTCGGGTGGAGGCCAAGGAAGCAGGGAAGTCAACCCACATTTGCCTCTGAGCTACTCCTACTGGACCCTTGGCAGCTGATGAGGATAGCTGATTTCCTAGTGTTGTACATGTCTTGTCCCATGACGGGGCTCAGCATGCATGTGAGTATCTTCCCCTACCAGTTACTGTGGGCAAACTACAGTATCTTGGCTTTCGTTCCAGCAGTGAATATGGCTGGATCAGGGCCTTCAGACACAGGACCACAGGTGGCCTGTCTTATTCCCAGCTCCCTAAAAATTCGTTTTACCTCCTCTACAGATTTCCAGGGTCCCAGGTACCCAGGAGGGTCCCCTCCCTGCGGGGTAGAATAATCCACTCTAGAAGGGAGTGAGTACCGTGTGTGTGTGTGTATTTAATAAATATTAAATGTATATCTACCCAGGGTATATGTGTGAGCACGCGCACACACATACACCCTGCCAGCATAAATGCAGATGCCGTAGGAAGGCAGGGTATGTGATAATGCTGCTCGTTTTCTCTGCCTTCTGCCTGGACAGAGAAAGGCCATCACCCCCACACCCCATAGCTGCACTAACCATGCCTGGATGCTTTTCTGGCCTTTTGCTAGAACTTGGCAGCTATATCAATAAGCACAAAGGGAATACATTCTCTCACCATGAATGCTTCCTGAATTAAGGGCTGGGCTGTGGTTGCTGTGTTTGCTTTTCTTTGCACGAGGGGTCAGAGGGTACAAGGTGTTTTGTGCATTTCCCTGTCGATCACCACAACACAACGTCCTTCCCTGGGGATTTTAACCTCCTACTGTCCTAATCAGTAGCCTTGTTTCCCAGAAGTTGCTTTTTTTAGTCAGATAAAAGGAAGCTCCAAAAAGACTTCTTTCTAAGTCTGTTGAATGAATCTCAAATGTCTTCAGCTTAAAATAATCTTCGTATCAACTCTGGGGTTCCCAGTGGGTCCCCACAACTTCTAGCAGGCTGGCTTCCTGGGCTGTATGTTATAGAGAAAGGGGCTGATGCTGCATGGTGTGAGTCAGGGCTCTGCTTATAGATATGGTCCAGCCATTGTCCATTTGTATATTCAATCTCTCAGAGCCAAATTGGGTACCATTTTGCAGGGAAGGAAGGAAACCTTTTTTCTCCTTTTCTTATAAAT
Organism: Mellivora capensis; assembly: GCA_004024625.1. Lineage (NCBI taxonomy): Eukaryota > Metazoa > Chordata > Mammalia > Carnivora > Mustelidae > Mellivora > Mellivora capensis. The sequence goes on along the minus strand of PISX010015273.1, from coordinate 14,724 downwards.
CCATACTGTCACAAACGTAAGCATACATGCCTGAGCTTTACAAGAAGGATGAAGGAATATGGAATCCTTTCATCATGATCAGCCTCTCCTTTTCGTTTCCAGCTCGGTTGTGCTGCAGCAAGACTGCGCTGAGGAAGAGCAGCATCCCCTCGCCGACAGACACGAAGACGATGCAACCGAGAAGGATCTATGGGAAGGAAATCGAAAGGCCAGTGAAGAAAGGCTCAAAAGAGGGAATATATGCTTTCACTGGGAAGGATTCTTACAGTCACTGGTTGTCTGGCTTTACTAACCCTAACTCAAGGAAAGAGTCACAGGGGATGATCACCAAGGTGGTGGAGAGAGACGGGCAGAGAGAAACGGACAAGTAGGAAAAGACAATGAGGCTCAATCATTCTAATTAGCGCTTAACTTTCTTACCACCCAGAGTGGTTAGAAGGATCATCCCACCAGCCAGTGTGCTTCTGTCTTTTCCTTTACCAACTCTAAAGTGGAGTTTTTCTATAATTCTGAGACTAGCCACAGGTCTTATCCTCATGAAGTGGAAGTGTGCGGACTTACAGGACAAAATCAGCTGACCCGAGCGAAATAACAAGTGGCAAGGGAAATACAAGGTAAAAAGAAAATATTATTAATGACATCATTCAAAGAAGAAAGTGAAAATTTGGTCCTCTTTTTGGCATATCTCATAACTGGTATCTCTAACTAGACTAGAATTTTTCAAACCTTAATTTTAAATTTTAAAAAAGTAACTGCACTTTAATGTATATAATACATACCATCTGTACCAAGAGTGGCAGACAAGTAAGAACTGACTTGTCTTTGGAAGAAAATGTTGAAACGTGCTTTACATGGGAAGGACTAATTGTCAGCCAACTTAAAATACTCAAAAAATTAGCCCACGCTGCCATGCCATTGGCTCTTACTACGAATTAACACGGGAAGACAGGACATATATGTGCTATGTCCTATCTTTTTTTTTTTTTAGATTTATTGATTGAGAGAGTACACAAGGAGCAGGGGAAGAGGGAGAGAGAATCCAAGCAGACTCCATGCTGAGCATGGACCCCAATGTGGGGCTTGATCTCACAACCCTGAGATCATGACCTGAGCTGAAACCAAGAGTTGGATGCTTTACTGACTGTGCCATACAGGTTCCCCATTAAATTGTGACAGTCCTGTAAATTATAGAATGTTCAGCTTTGTTTTCAGTTCCAAAAAGATACTGGTTTTAATCTTCATGCTATCAATGCAAAAATATCAAGAATGTCAAGAATGGGAGAATGCTCGGCCTGACACTAGGGAGAGTGTCTCATCAAACCCATGTACACTCTGCAACCGCCTACCAGGCCCTGCAGATGAGATGAAGACTACTGATGGACCTAAATAAGACTACTGTTGTGGACCTAAATAAGACTTTAATTCTATAATACCTAAATTTTTTCAGCAACACAAAAGGTTTACAGTATAGGGTTTGTGAAACTGAGGTAAAGGCTTGAATCCAAAGGGTTCCAAGGCTCAAGAACTCAAAATGTCCCAGAAGCACCTTTTAAGTGTCCCACTTAAAGGCAGAGAGTTACCACCTGCTACCTCCTGAAGCTGCACTGCAAGGAGTCAGGAGGCACTCTTGCCCCCAACAGATTGGCTGTATTTTAACCCCTATTTATAAACATCCTTGTGTCAGACAGAACTATAGAGAGGTAGGTCACCTGACTGCAATTCCCTCCACCCTCTCTGGTCCTTTTCCCCTACTTATTTTTTCTCCACAGCATATACCAGCTTGTGATATACTCTAAACATTAATAACTTATTTTGCTCATTTTTGGTCTCACCACACGAGAATCTATGCTCCATGATGGCAAGGATTTTCATCTGTATTGTTCACTGTCGTGTCATCAACATCTGGTGTGCCTGAGCAATCATGATAACGCTCAGTAAATATTTGTTGAAGCAGGATGCCTGGGTGGCTCAGTCAGTTAAGTGGCTGCCTTCAGCTCAGGTCATGATCCCAGGATCCTGGGACCGAGTGCTGCATCAGGCTCCTTGCTCAGTGGGGAGCCTGCTACTCTCTCTGCCTTTGCCTGCCACTCTACCTGCTTGTGCTGTCTCTCTCTCTGACAAATAAATAAGTAAAATCTTTAAAGAAAAAAAATATATTTGTTGAAGCAACTATAGAGGGAGTAGGTCAGGTCAAATGAAATGAATGAAGCCAAATGAGATAGTTTTTGAAGGCAAAAAGAGAAAGGATATCGCGCGCCTGGGTGGCTCAGTTGGTGAAGTGATTGCCTTTGGCTCGGGTCATGATCCCAGAGTCCTAGGATCGAGTCCCACATCGGGTTCCCAGCTCTGCGGGGAGTCTGCTTCTCCCTCTGACCTCCCCTCTCATGCTCTCGCTCTCAAATAATTTTAAAAAATTCTTTAAAAAGAGAGAGAATATCCTTATTATCACCTGGCCTATCGGTAAGGTTTTACCGTGATAGCAAAAGTCAAGAGATGACAACAGACTCATTGCCCTTGACCTTGACCTTGACCTGAACACGCAGGTTTGACTCCTTGAACCCAGGGGTTCGTGGCGTGGAGAAGTCTAGTGCCAATGGTCTGAAATACCCATCTGATAAATTTGCCTGGTCATTCTCATCTGGTTCCTCCTTAGATGTTATCTACCCTAAAGAAATCATTAAGTCCTCGTCCCTTACAAGGAGGACATACACTCTGGGCATTCTGAGGCATGGATAAAGTGGGGGTGCAGCTCCTAGCAAGAAACAGGACAAGGAGCAAAAGGTTTTTATGGAGTCCTTCAGTTTCCCTATCTAAATAGGGAGCTCTGACGCTATAAGTGACTTCAGAGTTATCTTGAGGTGGGCTTAGATGGCAAGGACTTTATACTCTCACATTAGTACCAGCTACATGTTTTGTGGACTCAGTACAAAATTTAAAATGCAAGATCGCTTTTTTTTTTTTTTTAAGACTTTACTTGTGTATTTGACGGAGAGAGCACAAGTACGGGGAGCAGCAGACAGAGGGAGAGGGAGAAGCAGGCTCCTCGCCAAGCAGGGAGCCTGAGGCGGGGCTTGATCCCAGGACTCTGGGATCATGACCCAAGCCAAAGGCAGCCACTTAACCGACTGAGCCATCCAGGCGCCCCAAGACTTGCTGTTTAAAAATTAAGATTTCTGGGACGCCTGGGTGGCTCAGTTGGTTAAGCGGCTGCCTTCGGCTCAGGTCATGATCCCAGCGTCCTAGGACCAAGTCCCACATCGGGCTCCTTGCTCGGCAGGGAGCCTGCTTCTCCCTCTGCCTCTGCCTGCCACTCTGTCTGCCTGTGCTCGCTCGCTCTCTCTCCCTCTGTCTCTGACAAATAAATAAATAAATAAAATCTTTAAAAAAAAAAAATTAAGATTTCTGGGGCGCCTTTTTGGGTGGCTCAGTGGGTTAAAGCCTCTGCCTTCGGCTCAGGTCATGATCTCAGGGTCCTGGGGATCGAGCCCCACATAGGGCTCTCTGCTCAGCGGGGAGCCTGCTTCCTCCTCTCTCTTTGCCTGCCTCTCTGCCTACTTGTGCTCTCTATCAAATTAAAAAAAAAATTTAAAAAATTAATATTTCTACTGTATGTTAACTAGCTGGAATTTAAATAAAAACTTGGAAGAAAAAAATAAAAAATAAAAAATAAATAAAAATTAAGATTTCCAAAGGGTGACAGTAGAACATTAAACCAAGCATGTGGCCCCTTCTGGGCTGCTGTGTGAATGCACAGGTCCCACATGCATGACACATGACACTGGCCCTCTTCCTCAGCAGTCCCGGGTGTGGGCAATGGCTCAGCGGCCGAGACAATCCCTGTTAAGGGGATCATGACCGCAGTACAGACCACAGTATCCACCACTGTCCTCACAATGCCGAGACTGTGCCACTTTGAAATTTCTTCTGTCAATTATCTCTCCCCGGGTGAGCCTGCTAGTCAACAGAATTAAGGTTCACATCATCTCTTGCCTTAACTACTGAACCAGTCCCACATTTGTTATTTGTCTAACTCTATTCCAGCCTTCACAGCCTACACTGCTGGCAATGAGACTGTCACTTTCATACTTAAAATACTGAATGGCTTCCTGTCACCCGTAAGATTAAAATTTAAATCAACATTTACCCAAACTGTGTTTCGTACACTGGTCTGTAGAGTTCTAAAAAAAAGTGATTGTTGCAAATTTTCTTCCAAATTATTTTTTTAATTTTTTTTCATTTAAATATACTAAACCATTTACACAGCTGTTTTTATTATTTCATTACAAACACTCCCAGAACTCCAGAGTAGCAGGAAAAGTCTCCTTATCAAAGAATGCTTGATTCAATCTGCAATTTGACTCCTAAAACAGCACTTACTAATACCTACTATCACCTTGTTGATGATCACTAAACCTTTGTCTTTTATGTCTAATTTTAATATCTGTGATATCACTGAATGTTTTTGATTTTAAGGGTGCCTGGGTGATTCAGTCAGTTAAGTGTTGGCCTTTGGCTCAGGTCATGATCTCAGGGTCCTGGGATCAAGTCCTGCATCGGGCTCCCTGCTCAGTGGGAAACCCGTTTCTCTCTCTGCCTCTGCACCTCTCTCTGTCTCTCGTGAATAAGTAAATAAAATCTTTTTAAAAAATTAAGTAAGTAAATAAATGTTTTTGACTTTATACATGAGTTTTATGTAATATTTTTTACACTGGATCTCTGGATTATGGGAAGTTAATGTATTATTACTTTTGTTTAAGATTTTTTTATTTTAGGGGCGTCTAGGTTTCTCAGTGGGTTAAGCCTCTACCTTTGGCTCGGGTCATGATCTCAAGGTCCTGGGATCAAGCCCCGCATCGGGCTCTCTGTTCAGCAGGGAGTCTGCTTCCCCCTCTCTCTCTGCCTGCCTCTCTACTTATGATCTCTCTCTGTCAAATAAATAAATAAAAACCTTTAAAAAAAAAAAGATTTTTTTTTTTTTAATTTTAGAGAGAGAGAGAGAGAGAGAGCAAGCAGGGGAGGGGCAGAGAGAGGAGAGAAACTCTTAAGCAGACTCCATGTGTGGAGTGAGGAGCCTGACATGGGGCTTGATCCCAGGTCCCTGAGCTCATGACCTGAACCAAAATCAAGAGTTGGACGCTTAACTGACTAAGCCAACCAGGTGCCCCAATGTGTCACTACTTTGTAGGATCTACTGGTTTTTTTTTTACTAATAAACATTTAAATAGAACTTATAGAAGGAGTACACATAGAAAGACTCAGGCATCATAACTACATAGCCTGATGAATTATAATGTGAACACAATCATGCAACCACGACCAAAATCAAGAAATAAAAGAGTAGTATCTGGCAGCCTCCCTGTATCTACAGTGGCTACTCCTTTCCTTCTCTCAAAGTACCACTAACCAACCACTAACAATTTGTAAGCTATTTGACTTCAAGTTTGATTTGCATGCACTCCTACTGACATTTCATTATTGTGCCAACTAATGGTGGTGCTGGGATTCAAATTTGACTCTGTCTATTTGTAAAGCCTATGCTTTTGCAAAGTTCTTAATGGTTGTTTCCATTCCCTACTGACATCATAGAACAGCTAAGAAAAAGAAAACATAATTATTTCTTCAAATTACAGAGGTTCTCACACTGCACCTTGACAGGGAAAAATAGTGCCCTTTGCACAGCCAAGCAAAAATCTAAATGAAGATGGACATTAAACCTAATTGTTTGTTCAATAATGAATCTACTAACTCTAACATCTTTGGATGGATTTAAGAACTTTATATATACAGTCTCTTCATCTGAAACTACCAGGTAATACAATAATTAACAACTACTCATAGAAAAAATAATGCAAGGAAATATAACACAGTACAGATGTCTGTGGCTTATAAAATTCTGGGTCATTTAATGGGGCACCTGGGTGGCTCAGTGGGTTAAGGCCTCTGCTTTCGGCTCAGGTCATGATCTCAGGGTTCTGGGATCGAGCCCCACATCCGGCTCTCTGCTCAAGTGGGGAGCCTGCTTCTTCCTATCTCTCTCTGCCAGCCTCTCTGCCTACTTGTGATCTCTGTCTGTCAAATAAATAAATAAAAATCTTTAAAAAAAAATTGTGGGTCATTTAAAATAGAAAACCAGGGGTGTCTGGATGGCACAGTCAGTTAAGCGATCAACTCCTGGGTCCACTCAGGTCACAATCTCAGGGTCATGAGATCAGGTCATGTGGCAGACTCATGCTTAGCATGGAGTCTGCTTGGAATTTCTCTCTCTTTCCCTCTAACCCTCCCTCTCTCTCTCTCTAAAATAAGTAAATAAATAAATAAATCTTTAAAAATAAATAACTTTAACAGAAAAACAGTTAAAATATAACCAGTGTTAGTTTGAAATCCAACAGTATCTTACAACTAATATGTACATTTAGTGTATAAGCAAAATAGTTATGAATAAATCCAAGATAAACATTACAGCAGAGATAGCTAAGGAAATAAAATTATGCCCCATCATACTTAAATAATCCACATTTCTACTAGTGGACCATAATTCAATAAAATACAGACTATCCCTTTCTTACACCTTATACAAAAATAAATTCAAAATGGATTAAAGATCTAAATGTATGACCTGAAACCATAAAATTAAAAGAAAACATAGGGACGCCTGGGTGGCTCAGTTGGTTAAGCGGCTGCCTTCGGCTCAGGTCACGATCCCAGCATCCTGGGATCGAGTCCCACATCAGGCTCCTTGCTCAGCGGGGAGCCTGCTTCTCCCTCTGCCTCTGCCTGCCACTCTGTCTGCCTGTGCTCGCTCTCTTTCCCTCTCTCTCTGACAAATAAATAAATTAAAAAATGATATAATAAAAGAAAACATAATAAACTCTCAGATACTGTCTTAGCAATATTGTTTTGGGTCTGTCTCTTCAGGGAAGGGCAAAATAAGACAAAATTAATAATTGGGACTGTATCAAACTAAAAAGCTTTTGCATAGCAAAGAAAGCCATTAACAAAATGAAAAGGGAACCTACTGAATGGGAGAAGATATTTCCAAATGATATATCCCATAAGGGTTAATAACCAAAATATATAAAGAACTTATATAACTCATCACCAAAAAAAACCAAACAAGTCAATTTAAAATGGGCAGAAAACATGAAAAGACTTTTCTCCAAAGAAGACATACAGATGGCCAACAGGCACATGAAAAGATGTTCAACATCACTCAACATCATGGAAATGGAAATCAAAACCACAATGAGATCACCTCACCCCAATAAGAATGGCCAATATCAAAAAGACAGTAAGTAATCCATTGCCAAGGATGTGGGAAAAAAGGGACATTCATGCAATCTTAGTAGGGATATAAATTTGTGCAGCCACTGTGGAAAACAATATGAAGTTTCCTCAAAAAATTCAAAATGGGCTGGGGCGCCTGGTGGCTCAGTGGGTTAAAGCCTCTGCTTTCAGCTCAGGTCATGATCCCAGGGTCCTGGGATCGAGCCCCGCATCGGGCTCTCTGCTCCACGGAGAGCCTGCTTCCTCCTCTCTCTCCCTGACTGCCTCTCTTGCCTACTTGTAATCTCTGTCTGTCAAATAAATAAATAAAATATTTTTTTAAAAAATTCAAAATGGGGCACCTGGGTGGCTTAGTTGGTTAAGCCTTCAGCTCAGGTCATGATCCCGGAGTCCCAAGATCAAATCCAGCATTGGGCTCCCAGCTCCATAGGGAGTCTGCTTCTCCCTCTGACCTTTTCCCCTTTCATGCTCTCTCTCACTGTCTCTCTCTCAAATAAATAAATAAAATATTTTTAAAAAATTAAAAATGGGAATATCATATGATCCAGCAATTTCACTTCTATTTATCCAAAGAAACAAAAACAGTCATCCAAAAATTCACTGCAGCATTATTTTCAATAGCCATGATATGGAAGCCACCTAAAAGTGTCTACCAGTAGATGAATGAAACAAGAAGATACACACAAACACACACACACACACACACACACACACACACAAATATTACTCAGCCATAAAAAAGAATGAAGTCTTGACCTTGGTGACAGCATGGATAGACCTAAAGATCTATCATAAGTGAAACACTCAAACATAGAAAGTCAAATGCCATATGATTTCACTTATATATGGAATCTAAAATACAAAACAAAGAAGAAAACAGAAACAGACTCATAAATATAGAGAACAAATTGACAGTTGCCAGAGTGGGGAGGGTTGAAATAGGTGAAAGGCATTAAGAGATACAAATGGACAGTTTTAAAATAACTGAGTCATGAGGATTTGAAGTACAGCATATGGAATACAGTTAATAATACTGTAATAATAACTACACTTATCCTGGTAAGCATTTTGTAATGCATTTAAAGGTCAAATCACTAATGTTGTATACCTAAACCTAATATTGTACATCAACTGTACTTCAGTTTAAAAAAAAAAGTAAAAAAAGAAATTACAAAGTGTCCATAGGCACTTCATCAATGACAGTCATAGCCTTCCAAATGATGTGTTAGTGTCTAAGGTTGTAAAATTTGACCCATAAAAATTTATTCAGCAATCTTTTCACAATGTGCAAATTACTTTTAGGAGCAACTCCCTCAAGTTAGCAGACAAGCAAATACATTTATTCATTAAGCATACTGTTATATCATCATTGAGATATAAATATTTAAAAGGTTAAGTTATATTTTGAACATGCCACAATAAAATCACCTAATTCCTAATCATTAGTTATTGATTATAAACATGAAATTATATACATACCCACATATATATATACATAAATATTTGTATATCTTTATAACATTACATGGGTATTTAAAAGGAAGATATTGCAACAGAGGGGCGCCTGGGTGGCTCAGTGGGTTAAAGCCTCTGCCTTCGGCTCAGGTCATGATCCCAGGGTCCTGGGATCGAGCCCCGCATCGGGCTCTCCGCTTGGCAGGGAGCCTGCTTCCTCCTCTCTCTGTCTCTGCCTGCTTGTCTGTCAAATAAATGAATAAAATCTTTAAAAAAAAAAAAAAAGATATTGCAACAGAACACTCCATTATGCAACTTTTTAACTACTGCATAATATGAAAAGGGTGCCTACTCCAGAGACATTTCCCATACTGATGGACATTTTGATTGCTTCTAATGTTTTTGCTATTTCAAATGTGCTTTAGAATTATCTCTAAAAGAGCACATTAATATTTAGTATATATCCTGGTTGTCTTTAGGAGGAACAACTCCTAGAACAGACACCTGAGTTTGAGAAGGACACTTACTTTTCCCCAATTATTTTCTTCTTGAAAATAATGACAATTACAATTTTAGTTAAAAAATAAAAAAAATAACTATAATATCACTACTGTGTAGTTATTAAAACTGAAAAACAAAAGAAAAGCTCCAATAAACTTGCCTTCCTAGGCATGTTTTTTTGGTTATAATCTACCAGTCACTGTGTTAAGAACTGTAGGTATATTTCCTCATTTTGCCTCATTTAATCTTTATAGTAATCTTACAAGACAGGTACTAGTGCCCCCACTTTACAGATAAGGAAATTGAGTGTGAACAAGTTAATAATTTTCATGAGTCCCCCAGACAGAGAGAGAGAGAGAGAGAGAGAGAGACAAAACCAGGATTTAAGTGAAACCTTTCTGGCTCAAAAACCTTTGCTCACAGCCAGTGAGCTACAACAACAGCTTCTACTCAAGAGACTTCTCCAAAACTCTACTGCCTCTGGCTGTGCTCCAACTTTGGGAATCATTTCTAGGATTCTAGTGAACTAGGTTTTCTCGTGCCCCTGGACTTTTGCATGTTCTGTCCTTTCTGTTGACCTATTTCCTCCTTGGTTAATTCCTACCCAAACTTCAATGATTGACTGAAGTTTCAACTCCTCTTTCAACTTTTCCCTAAACCTCATACTGAAATGCATGCTTGTCTGCCTTTTGCAGCATCCTGTGCTAACCCTGTGTTCAAAAAGCTGTTAGATCACTAATGTGTCTCCCAGCCAGAAAGTCCTTGGGAAATCTAAATATTCTTCATATTATCAGTCCCAGAATAGTCCTATTTAGCATATACTGGGTCCTCAATCACTATATTAAATTTAAGTCAAGGGTAAATATATATGAAGAACCGTAGGATGTTAGAACCGATTCCATTTCCAACCCTGGCTACAAATGATAAGCTGAAGGCGTTTTTAGAATAGATTTCCTAGATTCCCCCTAGAACTAGTAAATCAGTATCTACAGGTAGAACTCTACAATTTATATTACTTAAAGGCTTTCCAGGTGATACCAAGCTTAAGAATCTCCAATCCATTCTACTTGCCTCATTTATACAGACTTTAAGACCTAAAGAAATTAAATAACTGGTGGTCAAGGTTACATAGGCAGATGTAAAGACAGGGCTTGAACCCTAGTCTTTTATAACTGCTTTACTTAATCCCTCGAAAACTACTTGTCAAGTGCCTTTTATGGAAGAGCACTATGCTGGGCACTACAGAAACAGTGGTGGATACACCAGACATGGGACCTGTGCCAGAGCTTACATTGTTATGGGCAAGACAGCATTAAATATATGACTATGTAAAATATAATAAATTACTTAATTAGCTCATAAACAAACACATGACCATATACTTAATGGCTTAACTCTGACTGTATTAAAGGAGTACTTGGTGTCCTACAGATATATAACTGGGGGACCCGACTTACTTTTTGGGGTTGTTGCCACATAAATCTTACTAGAGGTGACCCTTGAGGATTATATATGCTGAAATAATTGGGCTTGTATTTTCTCTTTTTAAGATTTTATTTATTTGACAGAGAGAGATAGCGAGAGAGGGAACAGAAGCAGGGGGAGTGGGAGAGGGAGAAGCAGGCTTCCCGCAGAGCACAGAGCCCAATGAGGGGCTCGATCCCCGGACCCTAGGATCATGACCTGAGGTGAAGGTGACGCTTAATGATGGAGCCACCCAGGGGCCCCAGGTTTGTATTTTCCAATCTAAGATATTCTTGGGCCTTTGTCGTCTCTGGGACTTATTTTAATTTTGTATTCTCATTTTGATGACAACCTTAAAAATTAACAGAAATATATTCGGCATCTTTTTTTATGACTGAGTTCTGCCCAAAGCTTTAAAAGCCCAAGTTGGACATGTGTTTTGACTGAGTTGGCACCAAGTAGCACAACTCTAATTGTCTTGGGCTGATGTGAAAAGAATAGATGGACTTAATAGATATACACTGCATTCTTGCCAAGTGAAGATACAATGCCCACTGGGAGCCCTGCGAGAATGAAGTTTTCACAGCAGTTCACATAGGCAGGCGGGGTGGGTGAAGCATGTCACTGCACAGCACCTGTGCACAGGATAAGCAGGACTCAGAAGAACCCAGGCTGTGGAGTCCGAGACAGCGGCAGTGCAACCGTACCTTCAGTAAAACATCATCTATCCCACCAGTCAATAATCTGCATTGTTATGTGAAAAAGAATGCAACAAATCTGTGTAAAAATAAACAAAGAATAAATTATATATATGCTATATATACACATATAATATATATACATATATGTACATACACAAACACACACACATATATATATGTATGTTATATTTAGTAATTTCCCTTTGGGAAGGGGAATTGTGAGGCTAAGACAATAGGTGGAGGGAGAATTATTTTTGTTATATGCTCTTTCATACATTTCTAGTAACTATGTAATTCTTCTTCTTCAAGCTAATATTTTCATTTTGGATGTGATGTTGTATATAAACCACCAGCATAAGGAGCTACAATTTTATGTTCATGTTCATACTATTTTATGTTGCAATAAAATCATTTAAATCAATATTTAGACTCAAGAAGTTATGTTTTTTCCTCCTTAAACAGATTCCTACATTACTCACTGGGCAAGGGGTGGGGGGTGTGTGAGTATGTTGAGGGGTTAAGCAGGGGGGAAGCAAGCCTGCCAGAGCAGAGATGGCTCACAGGAGAAGGTCCCAGGAGGAAGAACACCAAGGCAGCCCTGAGCACAGCTGGTGCAGAACCAGCAGGCATTAGGCAAGGCAGACCAGTTTCTGCCATGAGCCACAGTGATGAATGCTGTCCTCTCTCTAAGAACAATAAAAAGCCTTCATTCTTTACATTATATTAAGCATTTCAGGAATTTGTTTTTGCTGTAGACATTTACAGGCTAAAGGTTAAAACCACATTATTTTCGATATGGTATTTAAACACAGTATTTGTGTCTCTCCAAATTCACCCAAAATATTAACATTTTATGATATTCAGGTAAACAAAGAATGGTATTATTTGAAGAGAGTCAAAATGTGACAAGTAGGGGCACCTGGGTGGCTCAGTCATTAAGCGTCTGCCTTTGGCTTGGAGTATGATCTCAGGGTCCTGGGATCGAGCCCCACATCGGGCTCCTGGCTCACTGGGAGCCTGCTTCCCAATGAAGGCACGGTTGCACTGCACCTCTCTCTGACTCCCACTCCCCCTGCTTGTGTTTCCTCTCTCACTGTCAAATAAATAAAATCTTAAAAAAAAAAAAAAGGTGACAAGTTTATAGACTGATACATAAACCTGCTCTGTCCAGCGCAGTAGCTACGAGCCACATGGAGGGAGCGGGTACTTCAGTTGAGCTAGTCCCAGATGAGGTGTGTGTAAGCAGGATATGTACACCGAATTTCAAAGAATAGCAAAAAAGATTATAAAATATCACATTAAAATGTTTACATAAAAAATACACGTTTACCTTGATTACACATTGACATGATATTTCAGGGGATATACTGAGGTAAACAAAATTATTACTAAAACTTTTTCTTCTGTTTCTTTTTACCTTTTTAATGTGGCTACTACAAAATTTAGTATAACATACATGGCTACATAGCACTGATACACAGTCTTCATGCTAAAAAAATGCACGATTGCTTTCAAAAATAGTAAAATTCACGGTATGTATCTGTCACTATTCTAAGTGCCTTTACATGTGTTCATGCATTTAATCTTCATGAGACCCTGATGAGACAGATGCTAGTATTACCCCATTTTGCAGATGAGTAAAGTGAAGGTCAGATGATGCAGTGAATATTTTTTTTTTTCAAATTTATTTATTTGTCAGAGAGAGGGAGAGAGAACGAGCGAGCACAGGCAGACAGAGTGGCAGGCAGAGGCAGAGGGAGAAGCAGGCTCCCTGCCGAGCAAGGAGCCCGATGTGGGACTCGATCCCAGGACGCTGGGACCATGACCTGAGCCGAAGGCAGCCGCTTAACCAACTGAGCCACCCAGGCGTCCCTGCAGTGAATATTTTTAGAAGGATACACAACAGGGACGCCTGGGTGGCTCAGTTGGTTAAGCAGCTGCCTTCGGCTCGGGTCATGACCCCAGCGTCCTGGGATCGAGTCCCACATGGGGCTCCTTGCCCAGCAGGGAGCCTGCTTCTCCCTCTGCCTCTGTCTGCCTGTGCTCATGCTCTCCCCCACCCCCGACAAATAAATAAATAAAATCTTTAAAAAAAAAAAAAAAAAAAAGAAGGATACACAACAAAGTGACAACAGTGGTGGTGTCTTGAGGAGGAACTAGAGATTAAAGTGTTGAAATAAATTTCTAGGCCCAAAATGGAGCCACTCCTGCCTGGGATGTCATGTCAACAAAATGACACTTAGATAATGTGTGTGTCCCTGTAAGTGCTCCTCTTGACCAGAAACACCGTAAAAACCGAATAGCCAGAAAGTCCATCTCCAAACACCAAGTCAGCGCTGAGCTCTCTTACTTACTTCCTTGTTCCTTATTCTTTATCCTATCAAAGCTTTCTGCCTCAGCCCATTTTGCAGTTCTCTAGACTCTTGGAAACAGAGAGTACCCAATTCATTAAGTATTAAATAACATTTCTATCCCATGAAGTGTTAAATAACATTTCTATCACCTAAACTGTCATCTCTTAATCATTTTAACAAAGGCCAGAAATAACAGGGAGTTTTGTTTTCATTGTTTATCTTTTTAATCTCAACACAGACTGAATCCCATTACGAGCTTTTTTTTTTTAATGCTAGCACATCAAAGCATATTTCTTTTAATAAAAAATCGACAGTATGTACATTATTTACAAAAAAAAAAAAGAAAAAGAAAAACCAAGTTAAAATTGTGTGTGTGTGTGTGTGTGTGTCAGAGAGTAAAGCTGGTGGATGGCACTAGGGTAGACTAGTAAAGAAGCAGGTACAAAACAGTTCCACGGGAGCTAAAAAGGACGACGAATTTGAACTTGCTGAGGTTAAGAACCAGAGGAGAGTGTAAAGGGTGGGCAGCGAGGGATTCGTCAGGAAAAACCCACAAGATGATCAATCCCAAAGCCAAACTGCAGGTCCCAGATAAAATCTAATGGGTGATCTAGATGTGCTCGAGTGACCAGGAAGAAAAAGAAAAAGAAAAAAAAATCAAATCCAGTTTTTTTTGTTTTCTGTTGCTACTTCAATTTAAATATAAAAATACATAGTGACAATCCACAAAAACAGGAGTAAAAGCACAAACTCAAGTACAATTAAGGATAATTGAGTACAAGGAGGAGACAAGATGGCGGGGAACTAGGACGATGCTCTGGTTCAACCTGTCCCCTAAAGTGAGCTGATTACCTACCAAGGAACTCCGATCACTCATGAAATCAGCCTGAGATCAAAATTCTACTCGTCAGGATCTCTACGGGGGCAGAAGACGCCAGTGGGCAGGTAAAGCAGAGCGGGAACAC
>PISX010015272.1:13014-50295 GCA_004024625.1 Mellivora capensis | reverse complement strand
TCTCTCTTCGCAGATGACATGATTCTTTATATGGAAAACCCAAAAGACTCCACCCCCAAACTACTAGAACTCATACAGCAATTCAGTAACGTGGCAGGATACAAAGTCAATGTACAGAAATCAGTGGCTTTCTTATACACTAACAATGAAAATACAGAAAGGGAAATTAGAGAATCGATTCCATTTACTATAGCACCAATAACCATAAGATACCTGGGAATAAACCTAACCAAAGAAGTAAAGGATCTGTACTCGAGGAACTACAGAACACTCATGAAAGAAATTGAAGAAGACACAAAAAAGATGGAAGACCATGCCATGCTCTTGGATCAGAAGAATAAACATTGTTAAAATGTCTACACTGCCTAGATCAATCTATACTTTTAATGCCATTCCGATCAAAATTCCACCGGTATTTTTCAAAGAGCTAGAACAAATAATCCTAAAATTTGTATGGAATCAGAAGAGACCATGAATTGCTAAGGAAATGTTGAAAAACAAAAATAAAACTGGTGGCATCACATTACCTGATTTCAAGCTTTACTACAAAGCTGTGATCACCAAGACAACATGGTACTGGCATAAAAACAGACACATAGACCAGTGGAACAGAGTAGAGAGCCCAGATATGGACCCTCAACTCTATGGTCAAATAATCTTCGACAAAGCAGGAAAAAATATACAGTGGAAAAAAGTCTCTTCGATAAATGGTGCTGGGAAAATTGGACAGCTATATGTAGAAGAATGAAACTCGACCATTCTCTTACACTGTACACAAAGATAAACTCGAAATGGATAAAGGACCTCAATGTGAGACAGGAATCCATCAGAATCCTAGAGGAGAACATAGGCAGTAACCTCTTTGATATCAGCCACAGCAATTTCTTTCAAGATATGTCACCAAAGGCAAAGGAAACAAAAATGAAAATGGGACTTCATCAAGATCAAAAGCTTCTGCACAGCAAAGGAAACAGTCAACAAAACAAAGAGGCAACCCACGGAATGGGAGAAGATATTTGCAAATGACAGTACAGACAAAAGGTTGATATCCAGGATCTATAAGGAACTTCTCAAACTCAACACACACAAAACAGATAATTATATGAACAGACACTTCTCCAACAAAGACATACAAATGGCTATCAGACACATGAAAAAATGTTCATCATCACAAGCCATTAGGGAGATTCAAATTAAAACCACATTGAGATACGACCTTACACCAGTTCGAATGGCCAAAATTAACAAGACAGGAAACAACGTGTATTGGAGAGGATGTGGAGAAAGGGGAACCCTCTTTCAGTGTTGGTGGGAATGCAAGTTGGTGCAGCCGCTTTGGAGAACAGTGTGGAGATTCCTCAAGAAATTAAAAATAGAGCTTCCCTATGACCCTGAAATTGCACTACTGGGTATTTACCCCAAAGATACAGATGTGGTGAAAAGAAGGGCCATCTGTACCCCAATGTTTAAAGCAGCAATGGCCATGGTCGCCAAACTGTGGAAAGAACCAAGATGCCCTTCAACGGACGAATGGGTAAGGAAGATGTGGTCCATATACACTATGGAGTATTATGCCTCCATCAGAAAGGATGAATAACCAACTTTTGTGGCAACATGGACGGGACTGGAAGAGATTATGCTGAGTGAAATAAGTCAAGCAGAGAGAGTCAATTATCATATGGTTTTGCTTATTTGTGGAGCATAACAAATAACATGGAGGACATGGGGAGATGGAGAGCAGAAGGGAGTCGAGGGAAATTGGAGGGGGAGATGAACCATGAGAGACTATGGACTCTGAAAAGCAACCTGAGGGGTTTTGAAGGGGCAGGGGGTGGGAGGTTGGGGGAGCCAGGTGGTGGGTATTAAGGAGGGCACGTATTGCATGGAGCACTGCGTGTGGTGCGAAAACTATGAATTCTGTTACGCTGAAAAGAAATTTTTAAAAAATTAAAAATTAAAAAAAAAGAAAGAAAGACAAGGGTTAGTGACATTTTGTCCTTTTTCCTTGGCCTTTTTCTCTGTGTCATTGACCATTTAACTAGGATGCACCTCAGTGTGGTTTTCTTCATATTTATCCTGAATGCGTGAGTTGCTGTATTCCTTTTAAATATAATCTGGTCATTTTTATCCCATATTTGTTCAAATATTCTTTTATCTTTCACTCTCTCTTCTCTTTTTCTTCTATTCCAGTTACATGAATATTAACCTGTTTAATATTATCCCACTGGGTTCTGTTCTCGTGTTTTTAATCTTTTTCTCTCTTTGCTCCCATTTTGATGATTTCTGTTGACTCATTTACAATATCAATGGTCCTTTTTTTTGTTTGATTTGCTGTTAATCCCCCTGCCCATCCCCACCCAGAGACATTGTTATTCCAAATATTATATTCATCAGTTCTTGGTTTTCCACTTGATCTTTTTTTTAAAGGCTTCAAATTATTTCTTAAAATTCTTCATCTCATCACTTATTGTATTTATGCTTTTCTAAGGATGTTTTAACGTTTATTACAGCTATTTGAAAATTTTGTTTGATCATTCCTACATCTTCATTATCTATATGTTTGTATTTTATGACAGATGGTTGCCTTTAACTGTGAGTTGTCCTGCTTTCTTGCATACATTTGTATATTTTTTTATTATACATTGGACATTGCATCTAAAGACTGTGTGTGTATTTTATTTGTTCCTGTTTTAACATAAAGAACATGACTTTCTTCTGTTAAAGTTAGGTAGCTAGGGTGAAATGGGATAAGAAGCTGTTCAACTTGATTTGGTCAAAGGATAAATTGGTTTGGAAGGAGGTAACTTTAATTCCTCTAGCAGAGCTTTGGAATTAGAACACCAGGAGTTTAATAGCTCTCTCTCTGTTTGTCAGCCCCATGCATGTACTGTGAAAGCACTGACACTTTCATTGTCATCAGAATTTGACTTGGGTAGTAGTTGGTTATGACTTTGAATAGACTCCCTTCATCTCTGGCTTCCACCAGCTTGATGTTGAGTTAGTTCTCTCCCTACAGTAAGGACCCACACATCACAAGACTGAAGGACCATGAAGACTACATATTTGTGAGATTGTAAGACCATGGGACTTCAAGATGGTAGGAAAAGCAGATCATAATGCTGTGGAGATTTTCCACCTTCTGGCCACCATCCTCCCTACCCACTCCCACCCACCCAGCTTCTCCTGACTCAGAATTGCTGTGTAACATCATTACTTGCCAAAAAGAATTGTCTCTGCTTTTGAGGCTCCACAGTTTCAAATCCAGCATGCCAATTCTTGGGCTTGTTAAAAGATAGCTGGTTTCTTCCTCCAAGCAAACAAGCTGCAGGCTTGGTTCTCTACCAGCCCTGCTGCAATCGTCAGCAACTCTTCTAAGTATAAAAATATGAGCTTTCTTGTTTAGAAAGGACTTGCTTCTTTGGACTCTAGTTCTATTAGACTTCTTGGTATCCTTCACTAGTTTTAAAGAAATTATGATCTTTTTGTTGTTGTTGCCTGGAGATTTATGGTTTCCGGGAGAGTGAGGATTATCCAAAAAGACTGTATCTGGCCCATAGATATGGAGTGTATATACCTATGCATAGGGAAATACCTTTATTAAGGTAAAGGTCAGATGCTGAAATTAATAAAAGTTAATTTTTAAAAACTAAAAGCTATAAAAATCACCACTAATCTCCCTACTTCCTTTTTAAGTATTTATACTGAGAGGTAAAATTATCACTGACTTGAAAACCCAAAGGTAACCATTATTAACATTTTGGTGACTATAATATTTAAGATATTTCTCCACTGGATTTTGTTTTTGCTACTTCTTATATGGACATAGCCATATGTACATATAATCACGTCTCTTATTTTTATTTTAAAAACAATAATATAACACATATTGCTCTTCAACTAGCTCTGCTCACTATCACCCTTCCAAATCAAAATATATAGATTTTTGTTCTTAATTGTTGCAGAGAATGCCATTGCCCTGGCAAGCTATAATTTACAATAGTCCTCTACTGAGAACCATTTATATTGCTTCCATTTTTCATTGCACTTAATATTCTTATAATTATATTTTTAAACATTCTTAAAAGAAGTATTTCTAAGATGTAAAATATAGGTTTTAACAGATAAAAGGGCTGGTTTGTAAGTTTAAGGAAAAAGATGGAACTATTGCATTTGAATTTGTTCTAGCTTTCATGTTTTCTACCTAGTAGTTATTCATATAAATGCCTTAATCATTGTTTATATGCCTGCATTTAAGCTTTCTGTTTAACCAAAATTTTTAGTTTCTAAAATATTTAAAATATCATCCAAAAATGCTTGAAATGTTACAATCAAGTGCAGGAGAAAGAACAAGGCCATTATGAAGTGTTTGTGGCCTTGAATCCCAGGTCGGTCATGTACCAGCTGTTTGTAACTTCTTTGAGCATGTGAAGTGGACATAGTGACAACTCTGGGCTTCACAGGTGTTGTGAGGATAAAGGGAGAATGTTCGCAAGGTACTTAGACCTTATGCCCTATATACATAGACTTATATGTACTTAGACTTATACCTTATATACAAAGGTATATACTTGGTAATTTGTAGCAACTATCATCTTTCAGGAAATGCTGATCCCAATGGAAAGAAGGTGAAGACCCGAAAAAAATTAAATTAAAAAATTAATGATTAACATCTAACATATGACTATAGATAAAAATCAGTGTCATGGGGGGACCCAGGTGGCTCGGACAGTTAAGCATCTGCCTTCAGCTCAGATCATGATCCCAGCATCCTGGGATCCACTCCTACATTGGGCTCCTTGCTCAGCAGAGACCCTGCTTCTCCGTCTGCCTGCTGCTCGCCCTGCTTGTACTTGTTCACTCTCTCTGTCAAATAAATAAATAAAATCTTTAAAGAAAAATCAGTAAGAAGGATACATCAAGATAATGAAATGCCAGTTTTACTTCCACATTTCTGAAGTGGTTAAAATCAATACCAAAGACACTGGTTTGGAATAATGAGTATCTTGGAATAATGAGTAATCCATTCCCTTCCGGATAGAGAAAACAATTTTTTAAAGACTTAGATAAAGAAAAGAAGTTTTAGGGGAAAAAAAATACACTTTCCAAAGGGGAGAATAAAGCTCTTAGTCTCAGAGAAAGCTGATGGCTGGCAAAACAGGGGACAATTTAAGAAGCAACAATGTCCTAACATACAGGGGTAGTTTCGTACACTATATACCAAAGCAAACAAAAGACCAACCTCACTTTCATACTCTTCTGGTCAACTAAGCTACAGAGAACCAAGCCAAACAAACAAATTGCATTCTTCTTCCTTTTTATGACATAGAATCGATCCACATTTAATGCAATTGAGAGTAACTTTCTGCCAGAATTGATAGTGCTCAGTCTTCCTGTAGAGAGCAGAATCACAATGGCTTGAGAACAGGAACTTCCTAAATAAGGTCATGTGGGAACACTCCATTGGGATACAGAAGACAAGGAGAGATGGGAAGACACCTCACCTACTGGCCATCCCCTTTTAGGTAAGAAAAATACCTCTGATTTTCAGTTCTCTGCTTCTGCCCACTGGAGCCCGTGCACAACTTCTCTCACCCAAGCTGAGGAAGGAATCCAGGACTTCCAAGGACATACAGCAACCCCCTTCCCTGCCCCTCACTCTGCTGTCCTCTATGAGGCTGAGCTATGATTTGCATTTCACCAACAGACTAATGAGTTGCAAATGGAGATGACAAACTGAGCTATGGGGCAAAGAATACAGGGGTAGCAACTCTACCCAGTTCCCTTTAGTGGGAACAGGAGAAGGGTATCAGAATCTGGCTTCCTACTTTCACCGGATCTCCCTTGCACACCCAGATACAAGGATGCGGAACGGGGAGAGCTGCAAGGATCCACTAATGAGCGGGCAGGGCAGACGCCGCCACGGAAAGCAAATGCCACGACCCCTCCCACTCAGCCTCTTTCTCTGTGCAACAAACACAGCAAACACCACTCAGTGACCGTGCTGTTACTGAATTTCTCTGTACATGAAGAATAAATAATAAATTAGCTGTAACCATGGAAATATGGCCTGATACCTTAAAAAAAAGTCTGTTTTCTGCAAGGGTTAGCATGCATGGTCCCTCTTTGTATCGCACTCGCTGGCTCCACTGGTTTTGATAGCCCAGGAACAGGAGCTTTTAACCAAGCTAGATTTTCTTCCAATTTCCTTGGGAGCCCTGTCTTACAGTGTTTGGGGGAAACTTTTTTTTTTTTTTTTTTTAGAGATGGGGAAAAAGAGAGAGATGTATGTGGGAAAGTCAGAAGGAGAGGAAGGGAGAGAATCTCAAGCTGATTCCATGCCCAGTGTGATGCCTGAGGCAAGGATAGATCTCACTACCCTGAGATCATGACCTGAGCAGAAATTCAAAGTCTGAGGTTTAACTGACCAAGCCACCCAGGTGCTCTACAGGTTTGTGAAACTTTTAAAATAAAGCAGGGAATGTTACATTATCTCCGTATGTGTTGTTTTAGGTCTAATCAGCAAGATAAGGAAGAAAACCCCATAATGATAAAAATTACACAGAAAACAGATAGACATACATACAGCCAACTGTCATTTCTTTGTTATTCAGGGATACAGTGCACAATGTATGTGTTGTGCTTTTCTTCTTCATTCTACACTATGCAATAGCTACTCTACCAGAGAATATACTAAAATTGAAAAAGAAATGAAATGGACAGGGTTCTATCTCATCAGGTGTCCAAGATTTCCTCAGCACAAAGTTACCATATGGAAAAAAAAGTGACTACACCATTGCGTTAGGCAGAGAGGGAAGGTCAGGAACCTGAAAAGCCTCTGCTTTTGTTCAGAACAAATTGGTGTGTATTGTTCTCATTAAGATTTTTTAATTATAAAATAATAACAGTTGTAGAAAATCCTTAATTCATTTATTTGTTCATTCAACCAGTCAACCAACATTTATGCAGTGTGTGTGTGTGTGTGTGTGTGTGTGTGCATGTGTGTGCGCACACCCAGCACTATGCTAAGAAATAGGAATTCAAGACTAGGACACTCCTTGCCTTTTGAGGTTCACAGTCTGGGAAAGGAACCCCAATGGACAACCCTCGTGAGTTCCAAGCCCTGTCAATATTCAGAGATTGTGTCTTACAACAAATATATGCAGAAGGTTTCTGAACTGTATTTTATCAGTGAGGACAGTGTGGCTCAGAGACATGAAGCCATTTACCTGGGGACATTCAGCTACTAACTGGAAAGGGTAAGACGCAACCCAGGCTCTGTGACTCTGGGGCACACTCTTCCCACTCAGTCACATGGCCTCTAGTGGGAGACAGGAAGGCCGACACACCGCATGGTGCAGCCCAGGGAGAGATGGAGAGAAAGTGTTCTGTAGCATGATGCACTTTGTCTTCCTCCCTCTAAATGGTATAGGCAGGTTGATCAAAAAGTGAGTCAATATGACTGCTTGTTTTTATATTTCTGCCTGACATTCCAGATAAAAGGCTTTAATTCTGAGTATCTTCGAGAACACAAAGCCTTGGAGCTCTGAAGCATTGATTCAATAAGCACTGCTAATTAAATGGTTTAATAGACAATCCTTACCTAGTAAGACTCATGAAAAATTTACATATGACATCCATGTCCCAATCCCTCACTCCCAGCAGATCCTGTCTTTTCCAAGAGTGAAGGGACTGTTCTCCCCAGCAGGCGGGCATTCCTTGTTTGTGCTCTCCTCGCTTCCTTTCTCCTCACCTAGTCCCTTCAAAGGCCAACATTTCCATCCCATTTCTACTCCACTTTTCTCCACTGGAGGAACAGTTCTTTGTTCCTCCAGCGTCTCCTCGCTTCCCTGCGTCTCAACACCTGTCTCCCTGCCTCTTCTGGCCGGCTGCAGGAAATTTGGCCCCTAAACATACCAAAGTATCTTCCATTTAAAAATAAAAAAGATGTAGTGAGAAGAAGGGCCATATGTACCCCAATGTTCATAGCAGCAATGTCCACAATAGCCAAACTGTGGAAAGAGCTGAGACGCTCTTCAACAGATGAATGGTAAAGGAGATGTGGTCCATATACACAATGGAATACTACTCGGCCATCAGAAAGGATGAATACTCAACTTTTCTGTCAGCATGCATGGGACTGGAGGAGATTATGCTGAGTGAAACATGTCAAGCACAGAAAGTCAACTGTCATATGGTTTCACTTACTTGTGGAACATAAGGAATAACATAGAACATATTAGGAGAAGGAAAGAAAAAGTGAAGGGGGAAAGTCAGAGGGGGAGGTGAAATACCAGAGACTGTGGACTCTGAAAAACAAACTGAGGGTTTTAGAGGGGAGACTGTTGGGGGGATGGGTGAGCCTGATGGTATTAAGGAGGGCGGGTATTGCATGGAGCACTGGGTGTTATACATAAACAACAAATCTTGGAACACTACATAAAAAACTAATGATGTATTGTGTGGTGACTAACATGACACAATAAAAAATATTTTAAAAAATAAATAAATAAAAATTAAAAAGACAGCAAAAACAGAAACAGAACAAAACCCTCTTTATCTTTCTATCACCCCTTTTCTATTGTTTATCTTCCTTTTTTTCTCATTCTGGGATGCTTTACCTGCATATCCTGTGTTCAGTTTCTCACTTTTAATTCACTCTTCACCTACTTGTGTTATTGCCTCTAGCCCTTCAAAAAACAACAACAAAAAAAGCCCTCTGAATCATGGTAGAACTCTATTCTCTACTTTTTTACTCATTTATTTACTCATCTACTCTTTATATATATGTATATAAAGTATCACAAAATGCTTTGCAAAGTCTCAAGTCCATGATTTCAAATGCACAAGATATCTTCAGCTCCTAACTTTTACTGGTGCTTTTTGCTGCATATGATCCTACTGATGCTTGCTTCCATGACATGTCCTTTTGCTCCCTTTTTACTCAGACCATCACGTCATCATATTTCAGAAGGCCTACATGTCCTGCCCCATTTGCATAGGGCTTCCCTGAGTTTGGTCCTCAAGCCATTGGTATCTTCTCTCTATACACTATCCTTGACCATTCTCATTGATTCTGGTGGTATGAATAATTATAAGTTGATGACATTCTAATACTTAGCTTTTACCAAGCTTCAGAATTATTTGTTCAATTGCCCACTACAATGACAATTTTCATGTCTCATAAGCTCATCAAAGCCAATATGCATCAAGTTGAATTTTGTACCATCTCCCTACATGGGCTCCTCCTCTTTGTTTGATAATTCAGGTGCCCATGTGGTTCTGGACTCAACATTGAAAAACTTGGGTTATTGTGGTCTCATCCCTCCCTGTCCTTTATCTACCCTCCTCCATTACACTCATCCTCTAAGGGGGTTCCCAAATCCTGTTTATTCTAGCTCTCAAACATATCTCCAGTCAATCTCCTTTTAGTTCTGTGATCGATCATGTCTTTCCTGAACTACCACAAGTCTCTTCGTGAACATCTCTGTCCTTGTTCTCTGCAGTGACAAGAGAGTGGTTTATCCAAAACATAAAACCAACTATGTCTCAGCACTGCTGAAAATCCCTGCCCAGCTTCCTCCCACCTATGGAATAAAGCCCAAACTCCTACGTGAGGCACAGGAGGCCCTCCATGCCCCGCCCCCTTATCCCTCTCCCACCTCCATCACCACTATCCTGACTTACACTTTATGCTCCAGCAACAATAAATTACTTAAAATTTCCTGCCTATGTCACACTCTCATCTATCTTTATACTCTTCCTTTACTTGGAATATTTATCTCCATTTTCTTTGCCTGGATAAGCCCTACTCAATATTCAAGATTCAGATTCAACATTGCTTCTTCCAAAAGCCATTTTTCAACTCCAAATCTGACCTAAGTGATAATTCTCGGTGCTTCGATAGCCACCTCTATCATGGTATCTATCACATTATTTTAAATTTTCTGTTGAGCTGTCATCTTTCTGTCTAAGCTAAAAGATTTGAGTACATTGACTATTTTTAATTAATTATTTATTTTTGCAGCCTACCACAAGGGCTTGTCTGTAATAGGGTCTCTGTGCTGAAGTATCCATTAAAGATTCACTGAAATGTCCATTGTAGCTTTGGACCCAAGGAATTTGCTCTTCTGTGTTTTTGTTGTTAGAGACGACTCTAGTTCTGCAGTCTAACTGAACCAGATGGAAGATTCACAACATTCCCAAAACAACATACTGTTTCTTTGATTATTTTTGGATAATCAAAAACATCATAACTGGTTTGCTATGAGTTTCCTATTTGGAATCTCTATTATCTCTCCTCCTTAGGATTATTGTATGATGTCCCCAAAGATGCCGATGGTATAATTCTCCAAGGGGAAAAAACACACACACACACAACCACAGAATTTTATCCATTATTAATGCTTTGGGGGAAAACAAAGACCTTTATAGTGAGTAATAGATTAAAACATTATTGGAAAAGCTCTCTAATATTTGCTACTCTCCTTTTACTTTATAATTAAGGTAGCAAGTTTAAGAATCTCTAGAAATCCAGGGATGCCTGAGTGCTTAGTCCATTAAGCTTTCAGCTCAGGTCATGAGCCCAGGGTTCTGGGATTGAGTCCAGGATCAGGCTCCTTGCTCAGCAGCAAGCCTGCTTCTCTCCCTCTGCCTGCCACTCTCCCTTCTTGAGCTCTCTCTCTCTCTCCCTCATAAATAAATAAAATATTTCAAAAAAGAAGAATCTCTAGACATCCAGATGGTATCTACTTTTTTTTTGCCAAAAGTCTCCCATTCAATGCCCCAGACACACATAATATATACTCCTGAATTTTAGTATTAGTATCATTTTACATGGAAGCGATTAGTGATTATTTTTAGTCTCACATAATAAAACCTCATTTTGTGTAATGATTAGAATTTTACAAATACATTACCCCAATCTTTAGCAGAGCCCTTAAACAGATATTGATATACCTATTTGATAACTGTAAAGATGAGAATCTATTGAGGATATTAGGTCAATGTATTTTATTCCCTCCATTTAGTTATATTTATACATAGTGTTATGCCATTATAATTTCTGAGAAAGAAAAAGTCTGGATGACCCACTGGGAAGAAAGAGGCCATGCTGTGGAGTGAAGTCACAGCAAAAATGACTGAGCAAGAGAAGAGCCCATCCTTCCTGGATGCGGGCAGTTCCTGGGATGAAGGAGGAGATACAGTGCAGAGCTGACAAAGAGACCAGGTTGTCATGGCATCCCTCCTTTTGAGCTAAAATCCCACAAGAAAAATATGTGAGATATTGTTGAGAGAAAACTCAGGGGTGGAGAGGCTTTTGGCCCATTGACTATTTGAGACTCTGAGAAAGACTTGTCTCTTGGATGAGCCTCTGCCTTGATACGGAGCTACCTGAAGGATGGCCAGATTAGGCTGTGCAGGTCTGCAGTTCTAGCAAGGCTAACATGGGGCTCGGTCAGCAGAGAGGGCTATAAGAGCCAGAAGAGGGAAGGTCATGGGCTCACTAGGCATAGACCTAGCTGCTGACACTTGCCGAGCACATAGTAACCAGGTTTGCAGGTGACATCTCTGGAATGACCTTGTAAGACACAAAGCAAAACAAAAAGCTGGGAACATATATAAGGACTCCGTTCTACCCCTCCACGACAGGATCACATATACTCCTTCACCCAGATGTCCAGAAGCTATCTTAGAAAAGAGCAGGGGAAGAAGAAAAGAATTCTTTGGTTTGCAGATGAGTTTTCATGTACAATCCTAAGGCACAATTAATAGAAGGAAAAAAGTTGGATTTATTCAAAATTAAAATTCCTTCTCTGCAAAAGACATTATAGGAGAATTAAAACACAAGCCGTGGTTTTGGAGAAAATATTTCCAAACACAATTTTGACAATGTACATGCATTGAAAATATAGAAACAACTCTTAAACCTCAATAATAAACAAACACTTCAGTTAAAAAATAGACTATGGACTCTGAAAAACAACCTGAGGGTTTTGAAGGGGCAGGGAGTGGGAGGCTGGGGGAGCCAGGTGGTGGGTATTATGGAGGGCACGCATTGCATGGAGCACTGGGTGTGCTGTAAAGCTATGAATTCTGTTACACTGAAAAGAAATGAAATAAAATAAATAAATAAAAAACCCAAATAAATAATTAAATGTAAGTTGATGTCTAAAAAAAAAAAATGGACAAAAGATAAGAACTGAGGACTCACCAAAGAACATATGGAGTTGGCAAATAACCATTTGAAAATATGAACATCAAATGACATTAGGGCCTTGTGAACTAAAACAACAAGGCACCTCTGTACACCATATTATAATGGTTTAACTTCAAACCTGACAACACCAAATACTGATGAGAATGCAGGACAAGAGCAATTCTTCCTTATTACTGGTGGGAATGCAAAAATGGTACCAGATTTGGGAAGCTAGTTTGGGAGTTTCTTATGAAGCTATATATAATCTCACCATATAATCTAACAATTATGCTCTTACTTACTACCCAACTGATATTTAAAATTCAGGTTCACACAAAAACCTGCCTACAATTTTTTTAAAGATTTTATTTATTTACTTGAGAGAGAGAGTGAGAGAGAGAGCATGAGAGGGGAGAGGGTCAGAGGGAGAAGCAGACTCCCGCAGAGCCTGATATGGGACTCGATCCTGGGATTCCAGGATCATGACATGAGCTGAAGTCAGTCGCTTAAACAATTGAGCCACTCAGGGCCCCTGCAAGTTTTTGGGTTTTTTTTTAAGATTTTATTTATTTATTTGAGAGAGAGAGAGCACAGCACGGGGACTATCAGGGAGAGGGAGAAGCAGGCTCCCTGCTGAGGAAGGAGGGAGCATGACCAATCTCCAAACCCTGGGAGCATGACCTGAGCTGAAGGCAGATGCTTAACCAGCTGAGCCACCCAGGCGTTCCAAATGTTTGTGGCAATTTTATTTATAATCACCAAACTGGAAGCAACCAAGATGTTCATTAGTGGATGAATGGATAAACTGACTGTGGTACATCCATACAGCACAATATTATTTGGTGGCAAAAACAGATGAGCTATCAAGCCAAGAAAAGACATGGATGAAACATAAATGCATCTTTCTAAGTGAAAAGATATTTTGAAAAGACTATATTATATATGATTCCAATTATAGGACATTCTAGAAAAGGCATAACTATAGAGGCAGTAAAAACATCAGTGGTTGCTGGGGGTTTGGGGAAGGAGAAAAAGTTGAATAGGTAAAGTATAGGGTATTTTTAGAGGAGTATAATTATTCTGTATGATACCATAATGGCAGATACATAACAGGCATTTGTCAAAAGTCACAGAACGAAGACTGACATTAATGTAAGCAAATTACAAAATAATAATTTATGAGGCCAGGGAATTTCAGG
Organism: Mellivora capensis; assembly: GCA_004024625.1. Taxonomy (NCBI): domain Eukaryota; kingdom Metazoa; phylum Chordata; class Mammalia; order Carnivora; family Mustelidae; genus Mellivora; species Mellivora capensis. Next base: position 36,900 of record PISX010015272.1, on the reverse strand, counting down.
ATATTACAATGTAAGAAACAGGATATGTGTGTATATGTAATTAATATATTTATATTAATTTATATTTATATAAATTTATATATAATTTTTGCAAGATATTACAAATGCGTGAAACCACTTCACTGATAAGGGTTATAGGAAAAGGTACTGATGACCTAAGTAACTTTGGAAATGAGTGGTTAGACTAAAGGCAAGAGGAACTCCACATAAGGACATCTAATTTTGAAAAAAAAAGTCTTTGCAGATGTAATTACAATAAGGATCTTAAGATGGGATCATCCTAGATTATCCAGGTGGGCCCTAAATGCAATGACAAATATCCTCATAATAAGAGAAGAAGATAGAGAAGGCTTTATGGAGACTACAGCAAAGACTGGTATTACGCTGCTATGAGCCAAGGAATACCTAGAGCTTAAAGATGTAAAAAAAGAAAAAAAAAATTCTTCCCTAGAGTTTTCTGAGGGAGTATGACACGGCTGACACCTTGATTTCAGACTGCTGGCCTCTAGAATTATGAGAAATTTCTATTGTTTTAAGCCACAAACCTTATCATAATTTGTTGTAGCAAGAAACCAACATTGGAAACTAACATAGATGGAGGCTCCTTTCATGTTGCATGTGCATAGTGACCACTTTTCAGAGTACAGCAGGGAAAGGGCAAGCAACTGAGTAACTTCGCAGGAAAGAAACCGGACAGACACTACCTTAGCCACATGATCAAGGTCAACATCAACAATGATAAATCATGTTGATAGTGTAAACTCTTGATATTATGTAGTGAGAATGGCATTTTATCTCTGTTCTTTCTCCCCAAAACTCATGTCATTAGTCTAATCATGAAAAAGACCTAAGACAAATTCCTGTAAAGGGGAATCCTATAAAATACCTTACCAATTCTCCTCAATACTACTATTTCATCAAAACTAGAAAAGTCCAGGAAAACTGTCACAGCCAACAGGAGTCTAAGAAGACCTGATGACTAAATGTTTTGGGACAGCCTAGATAGGGTCCTGGAAAAGAAGAAGACATTAGGTAAAACCAAAGAAATGAGAATAAACCAGTGACTTTAGTTAATAATAATACATATTATTTAATTATAATGAATATAACATAGTAAAATAAAATGTTAATAGTAGGGAAAACTGAACACAAGGCACATGCTAAATTTTTTTATTGTCTATTCAATTTTTATGCAACTCTGAAAACTTTCTAAAAATTAAAATCAATTACTGGGGTGCCTGGCTGGTTCAGTCAGCAGAGCATACAACTCTTGATCTTGGGGTCATGAGTTTGAGCCCCACACTGGGGTGTAGAGATCACTTAATGAATAAGTAAATAAGTAAGTAAGTAAGTAAGTAAATAAATAAATAAATATCTTTTAAAAAATTAAATCAATTACTAAAAAATGACTTCAAATAACTAGATCAGACTAAGATATCATATTTTACTAAAGTTAATTTCTGAATTCTCCTCATGTTGTCCTCAGCTAGAACATAAACATTTTAACATACATTATATACATAATAAAACACACTCTTCTTCCAAGCAAGCTACATTATACTTACGATAAATCCTCTTGAATATGTAAAATAGTAAATTTCAGATAGTCTGAGAAAGCCAGGTGATAAATTTCAGGAGGATGGTACAGAGAACCACAGTGTGGACACAGGACATGCAAGATATATAATGAAGACAGTGAGTCAATTTCATTTCTGTAATGGTTCAAAGAACTATACGCAGGAATGAAATGAGAACAATGTGAACTCAATTATTCACATCAAGAGAATCTTTATTGCTGTGTCTTTTATGAGCTTTGTCCAGGGTCTTCTGGTCACTGTGGATCAAAAGCTTAAAGGTCTCACCTATAATTAAATTGTTATGGTTTGTTACTATTTTATAATCTAAAGGCTAAGAAAAGTGTAATTAGTTGGCTTTACAATAGTAAATTTTTAACACTGTGGCAGTTAATTATCCAGTACGTGAAATGTCCTCTTTCTTTCAAATTCTGTCAGTACTTATTTCAGAGTATGAATAGAAAAAGTAGAGAAGACAAAATTTAAAATTGTTAAATTGCCAATTAGTATTTACAAAGCAAGTGTTATACAATTAGCCAAAACCATGGTTAGTGAGTAGCTGTGCAAATTCAAAAGTTAGCTGGAGGATATTATGAATACAATAATATTAACACTATGAATGAAGTACAATAAAGTTAACTCGATATTAAACTTGTAGTATATGATTCCACATATATGTAAACAAAAATAGTATAAGATATTCAGAATAATACTTATTCAATGATGGAAATTTCCTTTCAGTAAATACACATTCTTGGTTTTTATGAAAATAGATAAATAATTACATAAGTCTAGCTGATTTAGTATAAGGGCTGATTATAAGTTCGAAATAAATTAAAGCTAAGAGACTTAGATTTTAACCATCAGAACACATTTGCTTTTCAAGTAAGATGTTCTTGAGTTAAAAGACTAATAGAAAATAATATTAAATCTATGAAAATTCATTCAGTGGTTTTAATTTGTCAAAAACTTACTTGTATCCCCCTACTCAAATAGATTATGGGGTGAAAAGTCAAATAACTTACAAAACTGAAATGGAGACACAAAAACCCAAGAGCTGAAACTAAATAAAAAAAATCAGGGAAAAGGAAAAATATCATTTACCAATGGGTACCACTGTGAAATGAACTCATTTCATATATTTGGAGAGTCCCAGCCCATACACTTTCCCCACAAATTCAACAAATTATCCTCCTCAGTGTAAGCTTACCTGTCAGAGGTACTCATATTATGATTTTCACTGTCCATTTTTCTCCAGGAATTATTAACTTCTAGAAGGGATTATTAGAGTTACACTACATGTCAGGCTATAATAAAAGCAGATGACAATCACGTACTTTAAATCTCTAGACTATGTATATCAGAATCACCTGGGTTCCTTATTGCATGTATGCAATCTTGAGTTCCATTCTTGATATACCAATTCTGATGGCAGAGACCCAGAATCTACCTTATCAATGAGCATCCAAGTTGATTCTTGGCACACTAATATTTATGAACTTTGCTTCAAGGTAGTACAATTGATGATAGTGTAAGATAGTTGAATCACCATATTGTACACCTGAAACTAATATTACTAATATTACCTAAACTAATATTAATGTTAAGTAATAGTGATATGGATCAAATCCCAAATGTTTTCAGACTGGTTGAAGATAGTCTGCATTTAAAAATATCCTTCTTTCCTTTTTTTTTTCCTTAAGAAAAAAGCAAAATGGTTTCATATTTGAACTGGCATTGAGATCAGAAAAATGTAAAAGCACAATATCTATATTAAACAACTGATTGTTGGGGCACCTGTGTGGCTCAGTGGGTTAAAGCCTCTGCCTTCGGGTCAGGTCATGATCTCAGGGTCTTGGGATTGAGCCCTGCATTGGGCTCTCTGCTCAGTGAGGAGCCTGCTTCCCTCCTCTCTCTCTGCCTGCCTCTCTGCTACTTGTGATCTCTGTAATATAATTGTAAATAAATAAAATCTTTGAAAAAAAAAGCAACAACAACTGATTGCTTTCCTTTTATTCTTATTCCTTTTACTCATATCTTCAAGCTTTGTCTTTGGTAATGATAATTATTCAGAGGAAAAGAAAGCATGGTATGGGGTAGAGAAAGAGGTGAGTGGAGAAATCTATTTTATACAGGTGGTCAGCAAGTATTTAATCTTATAAATGCATAGAAATAAATCCTTTAATTGGTCTTAATGGATTTCCTGTGTTGTTTACTCAGCACTAGGAGTTTTATCAGTGTTATCAATGTATATCAACCGTTACCATTCTGAAACTAGTACATTTTGATGAATTGATTTTCAAGTAGTTCGGAAACATAATTTAAACAAATATGTGCTGTCATTTTACATTTTCTTAATTTTAAAATATAAATCACATGTTTCTAAAGTGTTCAGTAGTAGGCACTCAAGAGTTTACCTCTTTCCAATTTGTAAGGAGCTAATTATTCAAGAAGAAAGAAATTAAAAAAAAAAAAACAGATCTCCATATATCTTTGACGTTAGAGCCTTTCAAAACCAATGTCTGTCAGGGTCAAGTCAAAGAAAAACGGTGCCATAGAAACAAGAATCCTAGGACATACACACACAAATTGAGTGAGAATCATGCCTGTCCCTCTAAACTTAAGTGACAACTTCCTAAAAAGATCTATTCGGGAGTGAAAGACTTTGAGACCCAAATCTTTACCACTGACCAATCCTTGCTTTGCCCTCTAAATCCTCCAAAGTCCATTTCCCTGCTTTAGAATTAATAACCAATAGGCACCAGTCATAAGTACGATTTTCACAGTTACTGAAGGGTTTTCCATTCTGTCCTGTTTGGAGCAACCATTGTAGGTCACCGTGCCTCAATCAGAATTTGAAATGCACCATTATTCCATATGAGTGCTTTTTTATTCACTTCCCTTTAGCTCTTAAAATTACTTTTAAAATTAATTAAATTAATTAAAATTTAGCTCTCAAAAATTACTTTTTGACATTGCCCTTTCAAAAGCTTGATTTAATATTGGCTTCAACTGTGGGAGTTACCTTTCAATCAAAATATATTTCCATTTTATGTTTGTTTGACCTGGTACTACTGGGGCCCCAAATTGCCTAGCTTTGTGTTGAGGCATCTCAACCTTTATCCTTTCCTACATTCATGTCTTCTTTGGGAAAAACAACCCTGTGACAGCCCTGAAAACAATTCCAGTTTGCTTTTCCCTCCTGCCCAGAGAAATATAAGAAGGAGCCACTAGACTAGTGCTTATTATATTTTCCTTCATTTCACAATATATCTATTTTCTAGGCTTTTAAAAAATCATAATTATTGTTATGTATATTCACTATAACAATTAAAAAATAGGAAGGGACGAAAGATAATTTTCCTCTTCTTCCAACCAATCATGTAACCAATGACAATATTTTAGTATCTCTCCATTCTTGCTTGGAGGCTTTAGCAAACATATGCAAATACTGATTTATATATTTGACCTTTACTATTATGTGGTTTTCTAGATGTGGCTTGTTTTCTGGAATTTATTTGCAACTGGAATTGGAACTTGTTCAAGTATTGTTTTTTCTTATTTTTCTTCATGCATTTGCATGTTTTCATTGAAATTGTACCCCGGGGACTTTGCTTCAGCTTTTAGCTGACCTGCCCGTGCCTTCCTGGGGAGCTAAGATCCTGCTGAACTGCAGCTGTCTGCCCTCTGGGGTATCCAAGTGTCCTTTGGCCTCATCCTCAGCTTTTCTTTTCTCTGAGAGTTTAAAGTGACTGGATCCAACTCAATGAGCAGGTGTTAATGATCGCTGCGGTGGGGCAACTGTCCCTTGTGTAGGACTACTGGAACATTGGCTTAAGAGGGACTCTGCTATACCAAGAAAGGGATTCTAGAATTTGTGGAACAAGCAGGGTATATTGGCAAATTACTCATGTGGACTCAAAACATCTTAGTGCTGATCTCTTGGAATGTTTTCTCTGTTAATTCATATGGTTTAACTGGTCATTTCTTAGAGCTAGAAAATCACGACTGGCTGATTTTTACCCACAAATGACGTGTTCTTCAAGAACAGCTTTGCTGCTCAATTAGCTAGATGAATGATATATGTAAAACAGACTGGGCAGCCACTGGGTGGCAGCAGAAATTTGAAAAATATACAGCATAAACATACTTTCTTTTTGTTTTATCCTATCTCTTACTGTTTAGCATAGTATAAGATAACATTATTTACAACGAAATATCTTTTGACAGATAATATTCACTAATTTATCTAATGTAAACTATCATATTCAACTATGAGGATAATATTTAAAACATTAAACCTTATGGCCCAATGTTCTATGACTTTAATACGCATTTTTAATATAACTCAGGATGACTTTAGATGGATATAAATTTTCCTAATAATTAAAAGCTGCCACTACTTTTAATAGTTTTTAAAATCTGCTAACAGAAGTCTTACATAGTCAAAGAAGAAATGCTGAGGAATTTAGAAAAGACATAGAATATTACTCAAAATCTGCAAGCCTAAATTAACCATATTACTTTCATATATATGAATAATTTATTCATCCAATCAATTCATATAATTATATATATATAATTTTTGATGTGTACTTTTTTCAATAATGAAGTCTTTTTTTACATAATGCTCTAGACTGCTATGTTTTTTCATATAGTGTGAATTATGTTCCCATCTCATTAAGTATCAATTTACAGTGCTATATTTAGAAATAAAATAATATTCCCTCACATGGATATAATAAGCAGCAATTCCTTCTGGTTAAGCATTTACCAATTATTTACCGATTTTTCTAATATTTATTCTTACAGACAACTATTAACTAATTTTGAAGTCAAGGTAGCTGATGGTTTTCCATCAGCTTTCCATCAGCCTTCCAATGTTGAGCAGTAAATTGATATCTTATATAGTGAGAGATCCTGAACTTTTCTCTGAGAGAGAGTCCGAACCTTCTGATCAGAATTATACGGACTGATCCTAAGTCAGAACGTCAAGTTTGAGGCCGAGACTTCTACATTTAACAGCCTGTCTGAGCTAGTTAAAAGCGTACTCAAGTTTTAGAACCATCGACTCTCGGAATCAAACTGCACTCAGAGGACATCAACAATAATGCTAACAGGGAACGCACAGACTTGGAGAAACATTTCTATTGCACTTGTTTCAAGAAACCGTTTCAAGAAACGGAGGTTTCTTCCTTTATTCGGTGGCAACGATGATGCATCCTAAGGTGAGGGGGATGTCAAGGGAGTACTGGTGTATTCAACCTGAACATGCAGGCTTGGGAGACACCGTGGCCAAGAACACACTTCTTTGGATACCAGAGATCATTTATGGTGACTGGTCATATGCAAGAAACTTGATGTTGCTGTCCCGCCAACCACAGTCTCGCCAGGTTGCTCTAATTTCATCTTAACAGACAAGCTCAGAGGGACAGATGGCTTGTGTAAGTCAGCACAGGTGACTGTCGGTCAAGATTGGAATTCAGGTAAGAGCTATGACCCATGTTAACCAACTCTGGGGCCCTGTCAGGCTACACACAGAAAGGTGTATGGATATCGGTGAATGGAGTTTCCCCCTTGCTCAATAGGTTTGCTCAAGCGGGGAGCCTGCTTCTTCCTCTCTCTCTCTGCCCGCCTCTCTGCCTACTTGTGATCTCGGTCAAATAAATAAATAAAATCTTTAAAAAAAAAAAGTCATGACACCACGACCGGCCTGTCACTTTCCCTTGCTATTTACAAATGGCAGGAGAATACTTCCGAGCAGACGTTACGATATATCATGGAGTTCGTTGAGAGGCAATTGGATTTATTTGTTCTTTTTATTTTAACTTTTTCATTTTAGATGGTGCCATTATTAACTACAGGTCAGAAAGTGTATATATGTTGTTCAGAGGTTTTGGGAAACAGTGTGATAAAATAGCAGACAAAAACATATCCTTGCTGATAGTTTCTTTAAAATGTGTAGCTACTCCCAAGGACAAGGCGGCTGTGGGGAGAAAAGCTAATTCTGAAGTAGTTCATGCAAATTGACATGTAACTAGAACTGGATGGTTTAAAAAGGGCAGAGACAGAGGACCCTTTCCGCGTGACTTAGTAGGTTTGACTCTTACTTTCCTTATCTGAAAACGGGGATCATACTACTGTCTTTGCTCTCAGAGGTGGCTTAAGTTTGAGCAAGGCACTGGGTGATATTATACATAAGAAACTTTTAATACCTTGCTTGGTGAATAAACAATCCAACTTTTTATCAGAAGCCTAATAACATGGGCCAAGGAAAAAGAATCGATTTTAATCATTTACTAGGGAAGTTGCCCTTTCTTCTCAAGTCGGGCCTTTAGAAATAGGTGATCCCATCAGTCATGCAAGAATCTTGGTAAGTGGAAGGCCTAGGAAGTTGATTATTTTGCCTTCTGAATGAACTTCCCCATGGGGCACCTGGGTGGCTCAGTGGATTAGAGCTTTTGCCTTCAGCTCGGGTCATGATCCCAGGGTCCTGGGATTGAGCCCCGCACGGCGCTCTCTGCTCAGCAAGGAGCCTGTTTCCCTCCTTTTCTCTCTGCCTGCCTCTCTGCCTACTTGTGATCTCTGTCTGTTAAATAAAATCTTAAAAAAAAAAATCTTTGAATGAACTTCTCCTATGTAGAGGGTTTTTTGGAGAATGAGAGATAATTTTTTTGAAGATTGTATTTATTTATTTGACACAGAGAGCACAAGTACGCAGAGCAGCAGGCAGAGCGAGAGGGAGAAGTAGACTTCCTGACAAGCAGGGAGTCCAATGTGGGACTCGATTCCAGGACCCTGGGATTATGACCTGAGCTGAAGGCAGATGCTTAACCAACTGAGCCACCCAGGTGCCCCTGGGAGACATAATTTTATGTAAGTTATCTCCCATGGTATGCTGAGACCCAGGGCCCTATGTTGTTGTTTTTTTTTTTTTTTTAAAGATTTTATTTATTTATTTGAGAGAGAGGCAGTGAGAGAGAGCATGAGCGAGGAGAAGGTCAGAGGGAGAAGCAGACTCCCTGTGGAGCTGGAAGCCTGATGCGGGACTCAATCCCGGGACTCCAGGATCATGACCTGAGCCGAAGGCAGCCGTCCAACCAACTGAGCCACCCAGGCGTCCCAACCTATGTTTACTCTTACCTGTTACCCAAAGGCCTTTCCATCAGATGTCCACTTGGCATGCGCCTGTCCCCTCACACATTCTTCTTCTTCGATTCTCGACTTAAAAGTAACCTTCCATGTTTGTCACCTTGGGCAGCCACAACAAAAGACCATGAACTGGGTGGTTTAAACACAGAAATCAATTTTCTCATGGTTCTGGAGGCTTAGAAGTCCAAGATCAAGGTGCTGGCTGATTTGGTTTCTGGTGAGACCTCTTCGGGCTTGCAGATGTCACCATCTTGCTGTGTCTACTTAAGGAGCGGGGTTGGGTGGGGAAGAGGAAAAACACCCTTTTATCTTTTCTTACAAGAACACTAATCCTATAATATCAAGCCCTGCCTTTATGACCTCCTTTGGCTGTAATTACCTCCTTATAGGACCTATCTCTATTACAGTCGCATTTGGGGTTAGGGTTTCAACCTATGAATTTGCGGAGGAGACACAGGTCAACCCGTAGCATTTTCTCAATGAGCCCTTCCCTGGGAAGCCCATCTACATTTACAACCTCCACATCACGATACACTCTGTGCCGTACCATGATTTATTTTCCTTTATAACACTTTCCATTTTCAAACATACTATATATGTCATCTCTTTATCTCTTGTTACCTGTCTCCTGATGTGAGAATTCAGGAATTTTGACTGTTCATTTCAGGTAATCATAGCACCCACGATGGAGCCTGCACAGAGGAAGCCAACAATGTAAATACTGCTGTGCACATGAATGGACTATCCCGTTACGCATGATGGAACCTTTTAGAGACACCAAAATAGATGTTATCCTACACCAGCTCTTCAGAAGGTCTTGGGCCTGTTACATAGACAAGGCTCGCTGTAAGAGAATAGTATGTCTCTCTATAAAGTCTACCTCAGGAAATGATCGAAAAGGAATGTATAAATCTGTATTGTGTACGGTCAAGGGACACATTTGCTTCTCCTGAGGAGCTAACCTCTTCGGATTTGTATAAATCTATTTGCTGAACCACGGGTCAGGAAATCAGATTTCCCATTATTAAAGTTATTCTTTCTTGGTAATATTTATACGAGTCAACTATAAACCTTAAGAATGGTCTAATCTATATGCTGAAGTATGTTTTAAATATCCATCCTCATAGGCAAATTATACACAGAAATATCTGTGACAATAGTTTAATAAATGGCCAGTATAAAAAGAGCCAATTGTAAAGCCCACGTTTTCCTTTCTGATAAGATAGTTTGATATTCACTTAAAAAAAAAAAAAAGAAATGGTTTATTAGGTCTTGGCCAGAGAGCTTTCTAAGTCATCCAAAATTTTATTAAGCTTGCGAAGGTATTTTTTAAACATCCCCTCATTAATTTGGATGTAAAATTATAGGAAAAATAATCTCTAGTTTAGCTACAAAATAGCATTCATGTTCCTGCTAGGGTCTAGTGACAAAACAATGTTAGTGCACGTTGTTGCCTATCACTGTATTAGTGGAATCCAGACTGAAATGGGGAGATGCCGACTTGGCTTGTCTGGTGAATCATGCAGGGCATGAAACCGCAGTCCTGAAGCAAAGCAGACCATCTGTGCTGTTTTCTCCAGATGATCCATATTTGGTGACAAACCATTCTCCATACAAAGGAGCTTTTCTTTCTTTTTATTTTTCTATTTTTTTTTTTTAAAGATTTTATTTATTTATTTGAGAGAGAGGCAGTGAGAGAGCATGAGGGAGGAGAAGGTCAGAGGGAGAAGCAGACTCCCCGTGGAGCTGGGAGCCTGATGTGGGACTCGATCCCGGGTCTCCGGGATCATGACCTGAGCTGAAGGCAGTCGTCCAACCAACTGAGCCACCCAGGCGTCCCTCTTTTTATTTTTCTATTTTAAGTGAGAAAGTATAATTCCTCCAGTAAAAGATTCAGGAAAGTATTTTGTTTCTTATATTATATTGCCTAAATATCTTGACTCTGAACCTAGATAAATTAAATTAAATTATGTCTTCAAAAGAGATTTTTCTCTCCAAAACTTCCATTCTCTCAATTATTCTCCCCATCCACAGCCAAGCTGTTCGGGAAAATAGGATGTTTCCCGGAAAGGTGCATTTAAATGGCATTTTCTACTGAAATTAAAGTTGATTTTTTAAAATGGAATTTTCTGAGAAAATTCCTTTCATTTTATGACAGTGTTTTTGTGGTACAATTCTAAAGCACAACACACTAAAGAAATGTTTGGTAACTATTTTTCGTGAAGAATCAAGTCATCAGTAAAATCTTTTGTCCCCTGTAATGTAGCCTCTAGCATAGATGTGGTCATCAAACAAAACCAGATTGCCTATTGAAGGTTGGATAAATCTTGGCATCAAAAATGCCCCAGTTGTTGGAAGCCCCTTACAAGTACTGAGGGTCAAGGAGTGTGCTCCGCTTGTATTCAGTGAAATGACGTATTCTCCTTCAGTAGAAAAGAAAGTTAAGGCATCTCTCACACAGTCTAACCTTATAAATTTATTATTACTTTGACATATCATCAAATAATTACTTGTTAAAATACTTAAAATATTAGATTTCCAGATGGCTTCCAGAAAAATAGTTATGAGTTGATAGAGGATGATTTTTTTCCTCCGGGGAAGGTGGTGAGTCAGACATTGAATAGGAATGTGAAGAGCCCGAAGTCCTGCTCATACCCCAGCAGCATGAAAAGAGACAGGAGGGCAGGGGCCACTGGGTGCTACTGAATAAGCTTTTCTGTGTTTCTCCCACTTGTGTTCCCAGTTACCAGGCTGGAGGAAATGAAGCAGTGGATTCACTCACCCAGGAAAGGTTTGCTTGGCAAAGTGTAGGTGATACAGGTTAAATTGGCCTCTGGCGGTACATATCCTGGTGTTACCTCTTGGCTGCCCCATCGATGCTTTCTCATTTTCCCCAGTGACTGAAACATTTCCCTCTTGTGATCACCAGCAAAGTGGGAAGTTTTTATTTCTTAGAAGCATTGAACGAGGCACCGTGAATTCCCTGACTTCAGTCCAAATCAGCGACTTGAATGTGCAAGACTTGATCTTTGTGTTATTTGAACTCTACTGAATAACGGAAACAGTCAGAAGCAAAGTCTTCTCCCTTAAGAATAGCCCACACTGTAACCTCTGTCAGAACACTGCTATTTTTTTGCTGTAGCCTCTGTAATACGATTTGACTTTTTAACGTCTAGAAACACTTATCACATTGATCTAAAAAAGTCAGTGATCTAAGATCTAAAAAGTCAGTGACCACCAATGACATATAGCACCACAAACATCATCTTAATATGCTGTTAATTTTTACAAAATCAATTATCAACATTACTGATATCTAAACAAATTCCTAGGTTCACCTGAGAAGGGCCTGGGGCCAGAGATCTTACATGTCTAAGGGATCATACGCCTTGCAGAGATCATTATCAGGAAGGACCGTGTCTTTAGCGATGGGCCCTGTTTAAGGGCAATGACTGGGATGCTGCCAGGGGGAAGCATGCCCTCCCTGCCACTATGTCAGAAACCTCTGGAGGTTTCTGCTTCACCTGACAGCAGTCCTAAATGGTTACACTTACTTGGTGTCTCTCTTCCCCACTGCATCTTGTACATATCTTGATACTCTTGTCATGTCAAAATTATTTTATCATCTTTCCCACTAACCTGTAACTTTTTTCAAGTTTGGGACCCTCTAATTCTTTCTCAGAACCCCCAGTACATAGTCTGCAGAGCAGTCATTGCAGTCAGCAAGTAAGAGGATGGGCGCTGGTCTCTGGAAAACATTCTTTCACACTCCAGATTTTTGCCAGATTTTAAACCCTTTAAGCCTCTGGCTCCTCAATTATTACATCGCTATAATAACAGTGCCCGGCTCACAGGATTTTTCTAAGGACAAATGTGATCGTTAATACCCGTGAAATGCTTTGCAGCACTCCATACTAGCATTTCACAAGTATTTTCTACTTCTTTTTTTTTTTTTTTTTTTTTTTTTTTTTTTACAATACAGTCTGCCTTTTGGGAACAACTCCGGGAAATTGCTGATTTGCTTAGTATACAGTTAAATTCTGAAAGTTTACTTATATGAAGATAGTTTATGAAATCTCTTTCATATTCAGATCATGAAGGCTAAAGACTTGAAAATGATTTGTTGAAACATTAAGACTAGGCAACCTATAATTAAAGTCTTCGAATAAATTTATGGAGTGAGAAACACATTCTAGGACTTCTGCCCAATTGTCTTTTGTAGGGAAAAAAATGCCCAGACTGGTGTGTCAACTGCTCTCCAGGCTAGGTTCTTCCAAAGTAAAATACTTACCTTTGATGACAATGAAGTGTCTACATGAAACTTAATGAATTACTGGGTTAACTACTTGTTCTCAGTCAAGGCCTATGATGGGTACAAATAAATACTTCAGATGCTAAGAGCAATTTTCACTCAAATAAGGCCGCAATAATGTAGTAAGGATAATTGAATATTTATATAAAAACTGTGTAATTGCTCCTATTTCATGAGAATATAGGAATTAAAACAAAGCATTCAGATCGGTTTCACACTGGACTGTTCAACTTCCTCTAATAAATTCTGGAATAAAGGATGCCTGTGGAGTAATGCAATGAAAACAATAAATAAGTTCCATGTTAAATAAAATTAAATCATTTTGTAAATATTTTAATAGGAAAAATAGGACAAAAAGGGAATGCTATCCTTGTAGCAAAAATAGCTTAATGAAACTTAGAAGTATCAATTTTCCATTGAGTTACTTGGGTAAGTTGGACTTTCATTACCATAAGCATTTAATTTGGTTTTTGGAGGAAGCAGTGTATTTTGTTTTTTTCTCCCCCCTCCAAAAGTAAACATCCTCTTTCGCCATCTGGTGGCCAAAGACAGCATTGTTCATTTAGATGAAAACAGTTGAACTATGATTTAACCCTAAGTTATGTTTAATGCTTTCCGATTCATTTTAAAGATATGTGTATTTTTTAATCAATGTAAATATAACAGAGACAATTTTGTTCTAATGGTTCACAGCATTTTCCTCGAGTAACTCTGGCTGTAATATTTAATGCCAGATTTTAAAAAATCAACCAAATCTATTCTTTTAAAAGTTAATTCATTTGGAAAGTTAAAATTAAATATGATACTTAACAATTTGACCCGAATGTCTTTTGATATAAAGAATTAACAAGATCTTTATGAAATCAATTTCCAAATATTTTTTAAATGATAAACACAGTAGATACTATTAATTTCAAAGACAGTTTTAACAGTAGTTATAACTGTGTGTGGCAATTCACCAAACCAGAAAGGGTAGGTAATTTAAAAGTATGTGGGGTTTTTTCTCCCTATAATTTTTTAAGTAAAATTTTCAATGTATTTATTAACACATTTTATATAACTACCTCATTTCATAAAAAAATTAAAAATGACAATTATTTAATGTTTAATTTCTTTATTTCCTCCAGAATATTTTAATATTGAAACCCAAATTGTTACTTTGAGAAAGGGAAAAACAGAGAAACATGAAGAGACAAACATTTCATTTCATTTAACTTATGGTATTGTGAGCACTTTTGTAGGCAACACTCTTTTTTCTTTGTAGAAAAGAAATAAAAAACAAACAGCACCATTAAAGAATGCATGATCCCTGAATTCTAAACAAAACACTGTCTAAAAATTGTTTAAATGCTCCTTGCACTCAGTCACATTTAGTCAGGTATCAAAGCAAGCATAACAGTATTAAATTGTAGCAGTCTTATTGAATCAACTGCTCCCCCTTCTGAGGATTTTACACACCTTTTCTGAGTTTTTCCTGTGGGAATAATATATTCTTTGGTAGAGGACTGAAGGAGGGTTTTACTTTTCTGTATGCTGATAGAAAATGTCTGGACGTTCAGGGCCTTCGCCCCCAATCTGTGTTTGTCATGCATGTTATGTTTGGGTTGATTTCACATTTTGCTGTTACACTGTAGGAGTAATACCGCCTTTTTTTTTTTTTTTAAAGGCATTAAATGGCTAATGTCAAACAGATGTAAACATTCAGAATACTGACCCAAAAAGAAAAAAAATACACACACATTTAAAAAAAAAAAACTGTACTGAAAATATGAATCAGATTAGGTTTCCAGGAAGCAGGGGGAAAAATACAGCAGTACAAGAAAGTTATGGCAACCAAGTAAAGCACTTTCTTTGAAACATTCATGAACAGTACAAATACAACAAAGTTTTTCTACAGTCTAAATTATTCTGCAACTATCAAATATAGTACAAAGCGAAATAGTATGTGCTATAAAAAAGCAGCTCCTTTAAATTATAGTAAAAATGCTTTTTGTTCGCTTTACAGTGACAAAGCATGAGGACTGAAGACAAGATTTTTATATTCAGTGACATTTTGGCTACGCCGGCCCCTGACAGTCTGACGAGTTCCTTTTCTAGGACTCTTCACATTGTTCTCTAGAAACACAGAAAGACAGTGACTCTGGGCTCTGCACGTTCAGCGGGCTCATTCCCAGCAGGTAGCTGGCGCGGTGCTGGCCTCCACGCCAGAGAGGAGGCAACCCTAAGCTTGGCTTCCGCCTCTGTGACCTGGAGCCTCACCAGACAGAAGGAACTGGGGACCCAAGGCCACAGCAACTTCCTCTCTGGAAATTGTGCGAGTGTTTAAAATGGGGCTACAACATCATGTATTCTTACTCTCGGCTGCGTGATGAAGCGCTGTACACAGAAGCCTGTTGGGTTTTGTAGGTTTATTCTGAATGACTAAGAACATTCAAGGTCTCAAAGTCACCTAAACCTGCTAGATAGCTCATCCCAGAAACACATACCACCGCGAAGTCTTTATAGCAACCAGGCTCAACCTCAAAGGTTTGTTTTCAAGTTTTTTCTTCAAGCTAGACCTTACCAGAGAAATATTATATATAACTATGGTGCTCAGTTCACCAACATCTCTGCTCTTCTCACTTTGGGGAAGGAAAACTATTTTCATTTTGAAAATGAATTTGCATCAGAAGGTTCTTATTAACATGCCCATTAACTACCTAAATGTCTTTACACACTTCAGGCATATGCATATCATAGAGGAGGGGGGTGGGGGAATAGCAGTTTTCTTCCCTCCCCTGCTCCAAAAGTGCTACTTAGGGAAATACATCCTTTGTGATTTAAAAAAAAAATTACATGTTACATGTGCAAGTTCTATTCCTGATAGGGATATCATAGTGTCCAATAATCAGGATAATGCACACACTAACATTTGCACATTACGCCACAATAACCATGTAGTAAATAACATACTACATTTACACATAGGCAGACACCTGTGGAAATCAGGAAACTAAGGATCTACTTACCTAATCCAAATATACTGTCTTTCATATATATATATATTAAGGGGACACTTGTAAAACATCTGACCCATATTTTACTTCTGAATTTTTCTTTCCATTATTTTTTTAGCCCAAAGATAATAGTTTTTCACTAATATAAACCATATGCAAACACCAGGAATTTGAATTGGGGCAAAAAAGAAAAAGGGCACAGAAAAATTATCCTCTTTGGACCTGGGTGACGGAATCCATGCACGATCAACAATCGGTTCTCCAAAATTATGTGAAAAATCACCTATTTTTTGAAAAATCAAAATACATGGAAGGACACTTTTTGTTATTCCCAGTAATTACTTTGCAGGCAGTATTCCATAATGATGGAACTGATAATGAGCTCAGTATCACTTCAGCCTCAACTGTACCTCATAAACAGAGTACAGAGTCTGGTAGACCAGCGTTTCTTCAACATCCCGTGTCAGTTACTGTGGTAGTGATTTTGAATCTGCTGGTGTGGACAGCGCCTGACACTGGTCGAGCAGCAGGTGGATTTGGAGGGAGCTGGCATGCAAGTGTCTACATGTAGGGGTTCCTCTCTGTGAGACTAGAGCATGCTCTTCTGAACCAAGATGGTATTGCAGCCAAGAAGACCACAGAGAGGATGCTGCCCCAACACAACCTGGTGCAGAGCGAGCCGGGACTTCCGCTGCATTCCTGGGGAGGGGCTGGTGAAGTGCGCTGCTCACTTTCTCCATCACTAACTGTGTTAATTTCACCGTGAAAAACCGAAGTGACCTCACTGAGGCACCAAATCTCAGCCACAGAGGCAGACCTTTCTCTGCTTTTCTTCCTAAGTATCTTTAACTATTAGCAACGTATTAAGAAAAGTGACATCTGTATCACCTAATAAAATTTGGCAACATCACAATAATAAATATGGAGGGAAAAAAACATATACCGTGGTTGATTAATACAAAAAAATCACAAGTTTTCTTTCTTTCTTTTTTTCTCCAGGAATGTAATCTCTGCTCACTCCAGTTAATTTTTAAGACATGTTTTAAGGGAATGTCTAAAGTTTACGTTGATATGAGAATGTCTGGATACATTGTATACCCTGGATACAGAGGATTTCCGACCCCCATCCCATGTTTTGCTTCTTTTTTAAAAAAAATTCTACAGCCACAATCAATCAATGGGTTAATGGCACTCCACCTTTTGTGCTCTGTAATCTGAAGTTAAATGGGCATGGTTTCTGTTGTCTTTCATCTTCCCACTGTGTGCATGTGCTTTTTGAACTTGCTTTAGGGAACAGAGCCTGCTGAACTACAGCTGTTCTCTGGCATGAGGGTGGCCAAAGTATGTGGAATGTAGCTCAGATCCTCAACACTCAGCCTCTACTGGATAAACAACGACGGTATCTGTAAGATGCAGTATCCCATTTTCAAAAGCAGTTCTACTCCCCCAAATATGAGGAAGAATGTACTGAATTCACCTGAGGGGGGGAGGGGGACAAAACATGCAATACGTAGAATGATTTTTTAAAATAAGGGCTATTTCGGAGTCAAATATAATTAACTATATAGATTGCGAATCATGAGGGGAAAAACCACTCAGAAGTGGATCCACACATCAGCCTTCTGCAGTTCCTCTTATCATCAACAATGCTTTAAAAGGGAGGGGGCCAACCTCTGCAGAGTCAGAAGCCAGAATGGACTGGAATCATCAACAAAAGGTACAATTATCCCCCCCCAATTTTAATATCTAGTAGTTGTATTAGAGTAAACAGAATGGACCAATATTTACATTATCAACCCACTTCTATGTGTTTGCATACACAGCATTTTACTTGCTGACTTTTTAAATGTTAGGCTATTTTTTTTCATACTTGCTCTTAAAAGTTAGACATGATGTTCTGAAATCCCGTGGGCCTGTGGGCCTCTGGCTTTCTCTTGGTTGACTGACCTTACAGTATCAGGTGTCGAAGGGCTTGAACCAGATTACTGGCCTTGAGGCCCACACTGCAATTTCAGGTATAAGACACATTTCACTACAACGTGTGCACAATGTCCAAGGCAGATCGGATATTCTGCCAGTCTCTGGAAAGAGTAAAAAGGGAGGGAAGAGAATAAGGACAGTGGAGTTCATTAATGGCATACCTCCTTTAATGTATCTTTCATGATATGAGCAAATACAAGGAATCATACATTTAAATCAGATTCCCCTTTCCAAATATGATTTAATCACTGTGGTAAGGGTAGGTCCAGAAGAGTCAACTGTGAAAACTCTTGTTGTCATGGTTAATCTACAGAAGAACGAATAACCAACCACCTTAAATCACTTTTACCATTCTTTCTACATCTGCGTTTCTGGTAAGCATTAAGTAATTAAAAATGTCCTTTTCCTATCTACACCTGGATAAAAGAAACAAAACAAAACAAAATGAATGGGGTAGTGACCTGTGTACACTTGGACAGAAATTTTCCAAAGCTGGGAATGGTAACTTAATATGCAAAAGACATGCCGCTGGGCCACTCGGTTGGGGTGCGATCTCCCCTTTCTGGGAAACGCAAGTAAAGAATCCCAGAGAGAAAAGATAATCTGTTCCAGAGTAAAATAAATTATCACGATATAAACCACTGAGTTACTCAATTTGTCGCTGACGCCGTTTGGCTTTTCCTTGTTGAAAAGGGATACTGCATCTTTCCTCAGCTCTTACCGCACCACCAGGCAAGCTACACAGAGTTTGGAGGGACCTATGCAGTCATCATGGCAGAAGGCCCCACAGCCTTTGCACACAATCATGGCTTTCAGCCGGCAAGAGCATTTCAGTTCCAATTCGTCCACGTTGCTGCTGTCGGCAAAGTTCTGAACGGGCATCTGAGCGTTCTGACCAGGCAGGCCCGTGGCGGGACTGGAGCCACTTCCCAAAATCCCAATGGACTTTTCAATTGCAGATGCTGCCCTTTTGAAGCTCGTGCTCCCAAAGTGTATTGTTGGATAATTTCCACAGAGCTGCTGCTGTTGCTGCACCTGCATTTTCTGAGCAGCTAATTGGGTAAAAGGCTTTTGTGGCTCAGAAAGCAAATAGGAAGAGAAATCTGCATTTTTTAGCGCAAATGCTTTTAACTGTTCTTTCATTTCATTCTGGTCATAGGAAACTTGTTTCATGCCCAGTTCACAGCTGCTGCTTAAACCTTCCTCAAAAGAAAGAGGTTCCGATTTTATATTGCTACATATGCCCGTGGACTGTGGCCAACTAAGTCTCTTAGTGGTTTCCATGGTAACCGGTGGCTGCTTTTGATCGGATGGGACTTCTGCATTAGGAAGAGGTGGAGGTAGAGGAGGTGGTGGTGGCGGGGGAGGCGGGGGCAGGGCCAAGGGCGGAGGGGGTGGAGGAGGCGGGGGCGGGGGCGGGGCATGCACCAGGGCTTTGTTTGGCATTGCGTGTGCAGCCCCTCCCACGTCATCACCTTCTTTAAGGGGCATGTTGGGGGACAACATGTTGGCTAACCTTAGCTGGTGGGGTGCGGGAGAAAGGCCAACCTCTCCCAGTCCTTTCTGTTCGAGATGCCTGTTGAAGGCAAACGCATTACAGCCCGCTGGGGTCTTGGCGGAGGCCGGTAGCAGGGCTGCACTCGGCATGGGGGCCCTGGCAGCCATGGGCATTTGGTAAAACTGCTGTCTGTGTGAGGTACCAGCGTCAGGGTGGAAGCTGCCATTCTTGTCGACATGAAAGAGGTTCTGCTGGAAGCTACAGGAGGGGAGCAGCCGCTTCTGCTGTTTGACCTCGGGGCTGGGCACAATTCTGTTCTGCATGGGGTGCTTGTTCAGCCAGTCCTGTTTGAGCGGCTGGCTGTGCCCTCCCAGCGGAGTCAGGCCCGCGCTGATGACACAAGGCACCCCTTTCCCATCTGGCTCCACCAGCAATTTCCCTGGCTCGCACTTCACTTGTGTGTGCTCCCCCACAGTCCTGGCGACTCTCTTTTTGGGGTGGTTTTCTCGCTTCCTCATTTGTAGCGGCGCGAGGGTCCCTGCCAGGTAGCCCTTCCCGTCGGGGTTTGGAGAGCTGGACGGCATTTCAACGATGTTCCGCTCGGGGGCTGTCTTCCCCGCTGAGGTAGTTTGAAGAGGCAGAGGAAGCCTGTTGATTTCGAGCTTGGCTCCCAGTCGGGGCTGAGGCAACACTTTTTCCAAAGGCAGGTTGCCCTGGAGTAACTGGGTCACCAACGGATTGTTGGCCTCCACAGAGGACAGTCGGCAGCCGGAGCTGCCCGCGCTGGGAACCCTTTTCAGGGGGTCTGCGGCCAAGGAAATCGCCTCTTCCATGGGACCGGAGGTGGGAGCCTTCACGTTCTGCGTCTGCTGCCCACTGGGGGTGACCTCCGCGGCCGGAGGCAGCTCAGGGCCGGGGAAGTCTTCGGTGTCCATCCTAAAGCCCTTGTCCACTTCATGAGGTTCGGACTTCACGGGGAGAGCGACACTGGTTATGAGATTCCTGGGGTGAAGCTCTGACATGTGGGAGTAGCTGGCGTGTTCGGTTTTGATGGCCTTCGGACAGCTCTGCTCCAGATACTCTTTCTGCTTACTTGAAGCGGGGTGACTCACCAGGGGCTGGCCTGCGCCCCGCATCCCCTCCTCGTTCCAGCAAATCCGGCTGCCTGCGTTATACGGATTGCTGCAGGTTGCATCGGCTTCGCTTTTGAAAGCGGTTGGGCCCCGTGCCTGCTCGGCAAAGCTATGGCTAGGAGCGGGCACCTCGTTCCGCTTGTCCGGACCCACGAGGGGTCCCTCTCGGAGACTTGAGCAGGCTGCCTGCATCGGGGTACACTCCTGCTTCGCTGCCGCAGCACTGATGAAACTTGAGCCCTGGTCCACACCTTCGCTGGCCACCGGCTCTGGCCGGCTGATGACAGACACCTGGGGGCACGCCACGGGCTGGACGGAGGCTTCTGCCCTCACGGACCTGCTCTGGAGGTCCAAGCTGGCTTCTGCACTTTCGATGGAGACGGTCAGAGACAGAGTGGAGGTCAGCGTGGTGCTGTGGTCCACGATGACTTTACACGGAATCGATCTGTTTATGGCTGCTGGTGTGAAGACCCCTGCGGGTGGCTGAGGTTCCCCAGAATTGTCTGCCCTGTTTCGGGGCCCTGGGTGTTTGTCCGAGCTTTCAGCACTTAACTTGGGAGGCCCCTCGTAAGAGCTGATGCTCAGCATGCTTCCCGTAAACATGGCGACGGGCGGGCGCACGGCCAGAGCGTCTGTGGCCGCCGCCGACGCCCTGCAGCTGAGGGCGGCTCTCACAGTGGTACCCAGCGGTCCGGGGGCCTGCTCTTCACGCCCAGGCATGGCTATCTTCTCAGAAGGAAATCTGCTGTTCATCCCGGGCGGGGGAATCAAGACAGAGCTCGTGGGGACGTGGTTTGGCAAGTTCTTTCCAACGGAGGGAGTTGGCACGGAGGCGTACTGACTGGAGACGAGGTTTCCAGCGCTGCTGTTGGACAGTGACAACTGCTTGTCGTCCATGGGGCTCGAGACACCGCGGCCCTCGGCTGGGGCGGGGACAGGAGTGCTTTCGATACATTTTGGTATAATGGCTATGCACGGAGAGTCCGTTCCCTGGATGGTTTTCAACATGCTTATATTACAAGCAGAAATTGTGGTATTTGCACTGTCAACAGACATTAGAACAGAGGATTTATCAACAGAACTCACAAAGGGATGTTCTTTAATTGCTCCCGGCATAGCAGTGCTGCAGACAGACAGAGGGACAGAATTTTTATTAAAAAGCATGGGCACACTGCTATTTTCAGAAGAGGTAGATGAAACAATTTTCTCAGATAAATGCGACACGGGTATATTCTCGTCGGAACTATGCGCAGATAAGTCCGTGGCAGTTTCTGGAAGTTTAGCTGGGTTAAGAGATGGCTGTAATACAGTAGTGGTCTCCCGGAGGTGCGCAGACTTGTTGCTAGGAGATCTGCAGTTTGGATTGACAATAATCACACCGGTCGACCCTTCAATTTTTGTTTCAGGGGTAGGAGAGACTTCTAAGCTTGGAGGCCCTTCCTTTGAACTGAGCGGAGGCAACCGGGACTCTTTAGTGTTCTGGAAGAGGTGGGCTCGGGCTTGATGCTTTGCAAAGAGCTTCGCCTTTGTCTGCTCTTTAATATGTGCTAGGGTTCTCGCCTTTCCACCCTCTCCTGGGCTCCCCATGGCTCCCGAGACGATGCTCGCTGCGGCGGCTACAGCAGCTGCCGCGGCTGCCTCTCGCTGGGCCCTTGCTTGCTGGGCCCTGGCCTTGATGTCTGCAAGGGTCCTGGCTCCTGTGTTCCTCCCACCGCCGACCGATGTGCTGGGGGATGTGCGAGATTCTGGTTTGGAGACTGGCTGGCTCTTGATAATGAAAGGTGGCCCAATTTTGGAAAGCTGGATCTATAGGAAGGGGAGAATGGAAAGAGAGCACTTGGTACATGATCACAGAGGACGCAGATGGAACGTGATAACACAAGAGATGAGATGGGTGATGTCCTCTCATAATGTGGCATCAACGACACCTAAACCCGAAATAGGTCTTTTGGGTATAAAGCGACAACGTGGCACGAATGTGAAATTAAAATTTTTAATCTCTGTTTTTCATCTACAGGAACATCAACCGGTGACTTCATTTGGTATGGAAATGAAACATCTTCTTAATGCCTCATATAAATGGAAACAAAATCCATGCTTCTTAAAATGAGGTTAGCTAAAAAAGATTTAGAGATAGTTAGCTTTTAAATTATCTTCCTTCCTGGCAGGGAAAACTGGGACCTTCATTCTATACGAGTTTATCTCTTCATTTGCCACAAAGAAAAAAGCCCCAGCCAAGAAGTCATAAGACTAGAATTCTCATCCTGCCTTCACTCAAAGAAATTCTTCAATCTTGGGCAAATCATGGTGTAATTTGCTTTCTCCAGAGACCTCCGTAAGCCAGAGACTCTGTGGTTTTTCTGTACTCCCATACAACCCGGCACGCTGGCTCATACCTGTATAATCAGCACACAACAGGAGTTTGTAAACTCACTTGTAAAATGAGACTAGTTATTTCTGGTCTATTTCCTTCACAGGGTTGTTATAAAGATGGAATGAGACTATGCTTGTGAGAGTGTTCTGCTTCCAAAGGGATTTGGTATCATTATCTTTTCATGAAAGCAAGGGCAACGCTGGTTTTCTGCTTCTAAAAGCAATGACAGGTTGGGCAGTTTCTTCAGATATCGGTAATCTACAATTTGCTGAATTTCATAAACAGCCTGACCCACAGCATTTACCTAACTCATGCTAATTAAGAGACTCACAGTCATTCCCAAATTCATGAGGCATAAGACTCAACAACCAACATCTTATAGCAATGCTCTAGGCACTAGAAACATGAGTCATAGATTAGAGAGTCATAGATTTTTAGGGTCATAGATTTGGAGAGTTGGAAGGGACCTAGTTAAAGCCCCTCAATTTACAGTTGAAAAAAACCAAGCCTGTGGAGGGATAGTAGGCTGCCCTGGGATCATATAACGAGGGTGTGACAGAATGGTTCCCCATTCAGGGCTCCTGACAACTACTATGCTTCCTTTGTTTTCCTCCCTCTAGGAAAAGCTTTTCCTAGAAAACATATCTACCTTCTTAACATATGTATATTTATACTATAAACGCTTGACACATACTACAGGATCGTATCAATCTGGAATTATGCTTTGAAACTTTGGTAGATGAAATGATCTTTCTGAACTATATCATTTCTTCTTTTCCAACCTGTGATGTTTCTCTTCTAATCCAAAGGCTTCAAAGTAAAAAAAAAAAAAAAAAAATGAATTGAGAGAGGTGATTCCAGTTTTCC
>PISX010015272.1:0-12914 GCA_004024625.1 Mellivora capensis | reverse complement strand
TCTACCGGGAAGTATATACTATATTGAAAACAAGCTTCTGACAAGAAAAACAGACTGCTATGTTCAAAAATATTTCCTATGAAAAGCATGCTTATATTTTTCTTTCCACTGCTTCAGAAATTAAAATGCATAGCGGGGTCTTTAATTGGTGCTTAATGTTCATCTTTCACATCTTTAGAATCTTATTTAATAGGGGTTACTTTATTAAGTAGAGTAACTGCAGCTACACTCTTAAAAGTCAGCCGTATGGATATCATGAGACACATACATAAAATAGATGTCAGAGCAGAGCAAAGTAAAGAGAAAGAGATTAAGAGAAACACAGCTTGAACACATTTATAATCCTAGACCAAACCTATGGCGGAATAATGCACTTCACCGTTAGGGAGCATAAATGGACTAAGATGAAAGCACCAAATAAGTATAGATTATACTGGTTAGGATTTTTTTTTAATTAAACAAAGTATTTCTTTTGAATTAGTCTTAATTTTCAGTTTACTTAGGCAGAGCCAATTTATATAAAAGGTTTGTTTTCTGAGAGTTAAAACCTACCTGGGGTCAAAAGAGAATGTATAAATGGGAATGTTTCACTACAGGTTTTACTATCTGTGAAGTTAAGTGCCTCTTTACTGTCTCAAAAATTAAAAAAAAAAAAGATTTGTATATCTGTATATCTACAGCATTTTCCCTCAGAGTGTGCAAAGCAATTTTATTGATTACTCAAGAAATATTTAATGAGGCTCTTCCATAAGTCAGGTCTTTCCTGTTAGGAAATGGTGGTGGTGAATATCTGCTGGAAAACAAATGAACCAATATCCTGCACGTTCTCCTCCTTCATTCATGCCTCTGACTTTTGACTACTTTCCCTAGTCCTACTGAACTTTGACTGGGGACTAAATTATCTCTCAACTTTCCCCAACTGCATGTACGTCTTCGTCTTATACCTTGGAATTCCCCAAAGAACCTTCATCTCATGGCCTATAGACCCCTCCAGGCCCTGTTCTCCCTCCCGATTTCTTTTTCCTTAAATGCTGAGTCTAAATATATAATGCATCTAAGATTATCTTGTGAGCTCAGCAATCCTTAAAAAGGATCATTTAATATTAGACTCGTGCTTAGAGTATTAGATCATCAACTGCTACATAAAACCTGGAAGGAATAAAACCTTATTTAATTCTGAAAATTAAGCATCTAAATAGGAAAAGCCTATCTATGGAATTGTCTTTAATGTTGTTATTATTAGTCCATACCTTGAGAGGTGGAACTCTTGGCTCCTCTCTTGGAGGATGTTCCTTCTCAGGTGGGCTGCTGGATGGTAAGTTCCGGGTTGACTGATCATCTTCTATCCGAGCCCTCTTCTCCTTACAAATTCCAAAGCCGTGCTGCTCTGCAGTTTTCCTCTTTGATATCTCAGATTCTCTACTTTCATTTCTTATCCCATCTGGTGACTTGGAGGGCTCTGACAACTTGGAAGAATGTGAGGTCTCCAACCGATTCTGTGAGCTCCCTTGCTTGTGTGTTTTGTTTCTAGAGCCTTCTGAAAATGGAGCTTTATCCATTGATGAGACATACTGCTTGTCCTGTAATTTAGCTGATGGAAGCTCATTTCCCTTATTCTCTGTCTCTTCAGAAAAGACAGGTAACTCCAATGGTGAAGACGCCCCTTTCTTTTCTGTTCTTTGCAGGACATTATGATTTTTCACTTTTATCATTTCTATAGAAGGGAGTTCTGGAACTGAAGCAGGATAGGCCTTCTCAGTTTCAACATGTGATTTACAAGGCTGCTGATTCAGAGTCTTACCGTGCAAGTCTTCTGATGGAAATGCTTCAGGAACAATGGAGGAACCCATTTTGATGGGTTCAGGAGTATTTGACAGGGTCTTCTGTTGAGAGACAAGGCTCTCCCCCACTGGCTTGGCAGGGGCAGAGCCTTCATCTTTCTGTGGGGAGAGTGGTTCTTCAGATAGGGAAGGGGACTTTCTTTGCTGATGCACCATTCTTTCATTCATGGAAGAATTAGAAATTGGAGATGTTTCTGAAGGAAGTGGCAAACTGGATATAAAAGTGGTTTCAGATGTGAGAAGCATGGAAGACACTGAAGACGTTTCTGATGTCAAAGGTAGATCAGACATGGGTGATGTTTCTGATGTTAAAGGTAAATTTGATACGGGGGATGCTTCAGAGGTTAAAGGTAAACTGGACATCAGAGATGCCTCTGATATTTCAGGGGAAGTGGATACTGGAGATATTTCTGACATCAAAGACGCATGAAGGTTTTCATCAGGGGGATTTCTCTGGTTATATTTGTCTGCATTTTCAGTGCTGGACACCTCAGAACAAAATGTTGTCTCAAGGGAGGCTGGAGTACACGATTCTTCTGAGGTGGACTGAGTTTCCCCTCCTGGCGATGTCAGGCTGGTACAAGCTCCCTCTGGGCTCTCGGAAGAGAAGGAAGTTTCCGAGATGCAAGCATTTTCAGAAAGCTGTTCATCAGGATCACTCTGTAGCTCCATATCTACAGCAATCCCTTCACTGGGAAACTGGTCTTCTAAAGAAGAGGACCCTGTTTTTATTTTTGGAGGACTGGTCTCTGTTGCTGTTTCTGGCTCCTTATGTTCTATGTCACTGACATGAGTCACAGAGGAAGTGGAAGGAACGAGAGAGTCACAGACTTCTAGCTGATCGATAACAACCGACATCTCTTCCTGGGGAGATTCGGATTTCTCTTCCACCTTCACTTCGATATGAGGCAAAGTTTCTAAAACATCATTCATCATAACACAGGACTCCAGGTTATCTTCATGAGGCTCTTCATGAGAGTTGGCTGGACTTTCAGACTCCTCAGAAAATTCAGGTATTGTCTTGTGATTTTCATCCTGACATTCACAGATACTAGTCTCTACCTCTTCTGCAATTTCCTCCTGAATCACGGATTCTTCAGGGATCAAGATATCTTCTGAGTCTGATTCTGCCATTCCATCTTTACCTACATCTACCATAGGACAAAGTGTAGCACGGAAACCAGGCTCTGGAGAATTTGGACTTTTCATGCTTTTTGGCTGTTGCTCTTCCAAGGGAGTCTGTGCAGAAAGACCTGGAAGGCCAGAGGCTCCACATGAACTACTTTCAGCTCCATCGCTGTTTGGTCCAGAAGTGAGCTTTATCGATTCCTCTCTTGACATACCCAACCTGAACAGAAATTAGAAATATTGAATTATTGTCCAACCACAAAACATGAAAGGTACAACTTGGAGATATATATGTATATGTGTGTGTGTGTGTGTGCGTGCGCGAGCGCGTGCGCGTGTATATTCAACAAAAGCAAATGCATCAAATTAATTTTATAATTGATAAGTAACATGCTTAATTTATATAAACTAGTTTATGATGACGTAGTTCTTCTACTTCTTTTATAATCATAACTAAATAAACTCTACTCGGGTTAAGAAAGATTCAGATTTTTATATTTATTTATTTTTTTAAATTTTGTTTTACTAACTTATTTGATACAAATTTTTATTCTGTAAGCAAGGAGATATGAACTTTGCCGAATGTTATGTAAAAGGAATTAAAAAATTACATACTACAAAAGATTAGAAAATATGGGCAGAAAAACAAAAGAATGGATAAGATCTAAAATTTTTTAGTCAAAAAGTAGCATTTACCTTTATCATAGAAAATTGCAGTCTTCAGAGGATGCAATATAAGCAAATAAGATCAATGGGATATGGGTATGTTGTAAAATCTTAAAACTGAAATGACTTCCAAAGATTAAGTTCTCTTAAACCAATGTAAGAGGTTTATTACTAACCTTATTTTAGTCTGTAAGTGTCTAACTTAAGACAACATGGAAATTTCACTAAAGAATAACAAACATATTTGGGGTCGACAAAGTTGATTCTACTAGATTATATTTGTATGAGGTAAGACCTTAAAATTTTTTCATGTGATCTCTTCCTGTAAGGATATTCCATGAAAGATAACAAAGGGCATTAAGAAATAATGTAACCTAATATTCATGTCATAAGGAAAAGTTCATCAGAATTACAAAGGTATTGGAAATCACTATTTCCTGTCATACTAACTTACATCATCAGCATCACATGGTAGAGAAATAAGTTGTCCTAAAAGAAGTTCGAGTACAATTACCAAGACAGAAATATTCTCAAACATATTTGAGTGAAGAAATACAGCTAAAAGTATCAATGCAGAAAAATAACTCAGTGAATTTTTTTTTTTTTTACCTCAGTGAAATTTTCAACCTTTTACTTAAATTCTCCAAAATGAAATGGAAATAAAATTGAATACATTTTTTGGGGTGTATTCATTGCCTTCTTTGCTAACATTCAGAAGGCTCTAAAAAGAAGCTAGGAAATACTGCCCTCATAATTAGCCTCTTTTCTTTCAACTTTTCCTTAAGATGGGTTCAAACGAAGCTCCAATTCATAACTATCCTATACTGAGAGGAGAATAACGACATTACAGATAAAGCAGAATAATCAACTAGAAATATGGTCCCTTGGAGCTAGGCCAAGCAGAGCCCAGAGATACTACTGATACTAGGTTAAGTATAGAATATACAGTAATTACCCACTGGCAGCCAAATTTCTGCTGGTTGGTTAATAAGGATATAATAAATTTATTAATTCATATTAAATATTTTTAATATTTAGTATCACAAATGTGTGGAATATATAAAATGTATATATTATACATGTGTGTCTACATTCATAATATATATATATGTATATATGGAGAACAGTACTGTATAAAATATGCCTATGTCAACATTTTATTATTTTCATGACAAAATGGATTTAAAATGGCATAAGGCAAAGAAGGTTGGTTTTCACAGCACACCGCATCACAACACAAAGGAAAACAGGTAAGTCCAGAAATCTATCATTCTGAGTTAGTGCACATATGGGTGATCTCTAAGTGACCAAAGCAAATAGGGAACAGTGCAATGTTATAAGCAGAGTAAGCCAATCAGAACCATAATAGAGAGCTCAAACACACAGCCTGAAGACTAGAGGAGACAAATCTTAACAATGGGGGAGTTTGGATGGCAACATTCTTGGGAAAAGTTAGAGCAGTGAAATTTTCTTGTCAACTGAAAATTATCTGGTGCTAGGAAAAACAATCTTTCACACACTGGGGTAGTTTAAGTAATCTTGAAGTAACAAAATTAGAAGGACATTGGAATGTCCAAAATACGGCCGTCATCCAATATGTAATTGAAGATGGAAAAAGACAAGCAAGAATTCCAGTGACATACGGGGACAGAAACTCTATGGATAAACTATAGCAAGGAAAGGGTCAAATAAAAGAAGTGTTTGTATTCAGAGCTCAGGGATGGTAAGAGGGGATCATGCTTACTTGCAGTATTGTAGCAGTTACCCTCCAAGGCAGGGCCCTTTAACCTGTTATCCATGGGAGTCTGGAAGCCCTCAAATTTTATGTAAAAAAAATTATGTAGGTGTGACCTTTTCTGAGAAGGAATTGTGGCACTAGGACTCTGAGTAAATCAC
This sequence comes from Mellivora capensis, assembly GCA_004024625.1. Taxonomy (NCBI): domain Eukaryota; kingdom Metazoa; phylum Chordata; class Mammalia; order Carnivora; family Mustelidae; genus Mellivora; species Mellivora capensis. The sequence continues at coordinate 7,383 of PISX010015272.1, read as the reverse complement.
TTTACCACACTGTAAACCTGGATAAATGACTTAGTTTCACTGTCTCTCAGTTCCCTAATCCCCTTTTTAGCGTAAAAGTGAAATAAGGGTGTCTATCTTATAGGACTGTTGGGCTGGGCGGGTTAGTGAAATAAGATTTTCAAAGCTCTTAGACACATATCAGAGCCCAATATGCTCAATCATGACTTGGTGAATGAAGGAAAGCCCTTTGTAATGCATGGTCTCTAGGATACAGGCTCTCTGAGGGCAGAGCCTAGAAAGCCCTGTGAATGTCTGCACCTCTGGCATCTAGATGAGATGTTGGATCAATTTTGCTGAATTAAAAAAGGGGGGGGGCGCCTGGGTGGCTTAGTCTTAGGCGTCTGCCTTCTGCTCAGGTCATGATCCCAGCATCGCATTGGGCTTCCTGCTTGGCAGAAACCTGCTTCTCCCTCTCGCATTCCCCCCTGCTGTATTCCCTTTCTGGCTGTGTCTCTCTCTGTCAAATACATAAATAGAATCTTAAAAAAAAAAAAATTTAAAAAGGGCCTAACAATCAAGAACTAAAGTACATTGGAGGTAACTAGCTCAATTTTGCCTTTGAAAGGGTGCTCCCAACACTCCCTTTGTCACACACAAGGTGGGGGGAAACCTCCTAGGTGGTCTGCAATGTCATTCTCCATGGTTCTTAATCCTGCTGGGCATCAGCATGACTTGGAGAGCATCTAAAAACACATACTTCTGGGCTCACCTCCTGGACATTCCCAATCAGTATGTCTGGCATGGATCCTGGAAATCTGTATCTATTTTTAAAAGCCCCAGTAAGGATTCTGATGCAGCCAGCCTTGAGTAATGCTGCTGGTGACAATATCTGAAGGCATATAAGGAGGCTGCTGCATTTTTAATTTTTGAGAAAACGCATTAATTATCTCCTGCTAGTTTTGCTTAAAGATGTATACACATCCACGATCATAGGAAAAATTAAAAACAAGCCTTCCTACTTGAGGGTACTGCTATTTAGGACACTCCCCCAAATCCTAGCCTCCTCTGGGTAAGCAGGCTGTTAATCACAGGATCCTTTTTCAAGAAGAGCACTCATATGAGACTCCTGCCTGGGTGGCTCAGTGGGTTAAAGCCTCTGCCTTTGACTCAGGTCATGATCCCAGGGTCCTGGGATCCAGCCCTGCATCGGGCTCTCTGCTCAGTGGGGAGCCTGCTTCCCCCCTCCCTTGCTCTCTGCCTGCCTCTCTGCCTACTTGTGATCTCTGTCTGTCCAATAAATAAATAAAATCTTAAAAAAAAAAAACCAAGAAGAGCACTCATATGAGACTCCTGACACTGGTTTCCCTATGTACAAGGGGGGCATTTTATGAAGTTAAACCAAATGGTACAGATATTGTTACCTGCAACCACTTCAGTGTCATTTACGCAAAACAACTTCCAGGCATTAATAACGTATGTGGGAGTTCCAGGAAAAATTACTTTGTGAGGAGGAACTAAAGTCACTGTCAATTGTCAGCTCCAAAATCCTTCCTTCTTCCTTAGGGATCTGACTGAGTCTCTAATTCTGCTCAAATACAGTATGTCCTTTCTAAATGTAAGGCAAAGGTAAAACTACTTTCAATGTAATTTAGTCACTTCCACGCTTATGTATGGCTGGTGTTATCTTAAAAAGAAACCCACATGAAGAGAAATAATGAATTAAAACCTGATCACACTCAAAGAGGAAGATGGCTGGAGTGAAGAGTGATACCTCGGGCTCTCCCCCAAACAAGGACTAAACAAGATATGCACAGTCAACATTTTCAGAAAAATAGGAGAATTAAGGGTGTCTAAAACTACTTAGCTCTCAAGTATTACTTAATGAATATACTTGGATTAAAACCAGGAGATTTTTACTAAAATCTAGTTAAGAAAGCCATAATTGACTTCTATAGGATTTCATGTGCTACTTTCAGTCCAAAATGAATTTTCATGGACAAGTTATAAACCCTTGAAAATGCATTTTTTAAAAATTTAAGTGCCGATATGCCACTATAATTTTACCTGCAATTTCTTACACTGAGGGACTATTGCCTTTTATCACTGGTTTATTAAGTTTTACAGCATATGAGTGTGCTATGTGAAGCAGACAATTACATTTTCATTTCCTTCTGAGAGAAATGAGAAAAAAATGCTCTAGTACTTACTTTTCTCCATAAAACCTTTCAAAGAATTTTTCTTTCCAAGGTTCTGTTTTCTTTTCCTTCTCAATTTCTTGCCTTATCCGCAACTGCATTTCTGGAGTAAACTCTCCTAGAAAGCAAATGCTTATATATTGAGTAAAAGTGATCTCTTTTACCGATTAATAAGGAAAATGTAATTAACTTGGGTAAACTTTTACGGATGTTGCAAAGGAAAAGGCTGAGTACTGACAATATTTCTACAGCTTCTCTCTTTATGAACATCACTCAAATAGTCATTTAGTCGTAGGTGAACTTTAAAACCCTCAGCAAATGAAGTGTATGCTAGGGGCTGTAAATGAAATGCTGTATATTCAGTGTCCCTAATGAAATCAGTCTGGCAGGAGAAAAGGCACACAATTGCCTATAATATAATGCTGAAAGCCCTGTATGGGCCGTAAGAATAAAGGTAGTGAGGGCACAGAAGAAAAGGCACTTACTTCATTCTGCCTGAATCGATTAGGGAAGACCACATACAGGAAATGGTACTTGAGTAAGCTTTTGAAGGATGACCAAGCTTTTATAAAGTAATTAGCTCACAAGGCACAGAGATATGAATATGTATATTTATTTTCTTTTGAGGGGCCAATTGTGAGAATGTAGGAGTAGGATGAAATGAAATGGGAAAGGTAGGCTGTGGCCAATTAGCAAATACATGGTTTAAAGAGAGTTCTACATTTTTCCTATAAGAGACAGAGGGAGATCCTGATGGCATCCACTCAGGGAGGAATATGGCCTAACAAGTGGCTTAAAAACCAGGTGTAGACACCAGGAGGCTGCTGAATGGCATAGATGAGAAACAGTACAGTCAAGCCAGCAGCTGTGGGAGTGTTCAAGGGCATTGAGAGTCAGAGCACAATCGACAGGTCATGACCAGATCAGGAGATGAGAGAGGACGAGAGAGATCAAGTTCCAAAGTGAGGACAGAGGTGACATTAATGGAGAGGGGGCAGAAGGGACGGCAAGGGAAGACAGTGAGGTTAATACTGACATTATGGTTTTCGGGTATTTGGTATCAGCTCGGGAGATCCAGCAGGCATTTGGAACAGAACACAGGATTAGGAAAGAGCAGTTAGAGCCAGATGTGGAAGGTTTGGCATAGGGGCTATACCAGACAGTGCAAGAGGCAGCTTAGTGAATGTGCGCAGCTACAAGAGGAAGTACCAGAGTGAGTGGTGGAGACATCACCATGTGTCATCAGATGGAAGAACAGAAGCTCCAGCCGGAAACGGAGGAAGGGCTATTAACAATGCGGCCACGGGAAACAATTTGAAATATATTGTGAATGTCTAAGGTGCATGGTTTCAGATTGGATGGGGTAAAAAAAAATGAGATATTGCAGAAGGAACATAAAACATAAGGACCAAGAAGAGGAAACAGGCTTTGCTATTAGAAAGTCATTAATAGGGGCACCTGGTTGGCTCAGTCGTTAAGTGCCTGCCCTTGGCTCAGGTCATGATCCCAGGATCCTGGAATTAAGCCCCACATCGGGCTCCCTGCTCAGCGGGAAGCCTGCTTCTCCCTATCCCAATCCCCCTGCTTGTGTTCCCTATCTTGTTCTCTCTGTCAAATAAATAAATAAATAAATAATCTTAAAGAAAGAAAGCAAGCAAGCAAGCTAGCCATTAATATTCTCCAGGAGGCATTATTTCAGTTGTGTATAGTGGGGTCACACCCAACCATAACAATTTGAGCAGGCAAGAGAGTAAAAACGTAGTACCATTGGTTATTTTTAGTCTTTCAAGAAGCTTGGTGACTAAAGGAAGAATCAGGTGAAATGGTGACTTTAGGGGAAGAAAGTATTAAAAGAAGATTCTTTAGGCTCTAGGACATTAAGAGAATACATAATACCTCAAGCAAGTGATTAAAATTACGATTCCAAAGAAAATCTAGCTAGATCAAAAATTTTTATTATGTTTCAGATATCGTGCTTCCTTCAAAAACGTTGTATCTCAAAAATGCCAAGTATAAGAAAGAATTAGTGAAGTCATTTGGAACAGAATGGATGTTTTTACTAAATTAAAGTATACTTCAGGGCAAGAAAAAGACTCGGAAACCAGAGAAAGGTGCAAAGCTCAGTATGCTGTGTGTACTCAGAAATGCCAAAGAATAATGGAAAAAAGAAATTTACCTTCTGCCAGTCGCTGTTTCCATCCTTGAGCTGCATATGCAAAAAATTCATTATTTAGTGCTGAGGAACTGAGGCGTAAAATTCCATCGCTTCCCATCTAGGAAATAAGCCGACAAAAACAAGATCCATCAAGGATAATTCAAAGCAAAAGTACACAGGAAAGAAGTGAAAACAGGGTGTATGCATGAGAGAGAGAGTGTGGGGTAGGAGAAAGGGAGAAAAGGAACCTAGCAGAAAGGGAAACTCCTGGTAGGAAAAGAACACAATGATGGCTACAATGACAAAAATACATCAATTTAAAGGAAATCTTTATTAGGCATTTCCATTATTGGTGGTGAGTAAAACAAACGCATGGAATATCATCAAAACAGTGTGATATCTTTACCGTTTACTATGCCGTAATGGTACCACGTTAAAAATCACCATGTTGACACCTTTCGACTAACTTTCAGAAATTAAATTTTCTAAGATTTGTGAAAGCTAAAGAAATCCAGTCTGATCACTTGGGTTCTTTCTCTGGCTGAGGTTTAGACAGGGAGAAGTTCTAAAGCATTAAAACGAATACCCTCACACTGTCATACATACCCCCTCATCTTCTAACTTGGATGCACAGAAAAAAACACTAAATAGTAAGGTACACAAAGCCCGCAACCATAAGCTACTGACCTTTTGCCTGAAACATACTAATTTTTAAAAACTCACATGTAGAAGGGATTCAGATAAGCATCATCAAACCAGGTGCTTTTAACTTTCCAATTATTTACTGCATCTCCCATGTGCAGGTAGTCTACTTGTGGACAGAGAAGATAAAAGAACTTGCCTGGTCCTTGACTGGCTGCTTATGGACTGAGGAGTGAAGATCAAATGGTGTCAAGCACGGGTTCAATGGGAATTAAGAAGTGCAAAGTAATAAAAGCTGGAGGATGCTATTTAGGTGGACGCGAGCCGTTTGGAAGATCTGGATGCCAGAGGCAAAGCTGGGTCCTGCAAGATAGATCTGGAAGTCATGGTTCTAGAGAAAAAGCACGTAGTGCCCGGTAGAGCTCAGGAGCTTTCCCGTGGAGGGATGGCATCACAGGGCAGCGGTAGCCACCTGGCCTTCGACGGTGCGAGGTGCTTTAACCTGCTGGTTAGAGGCGTGGCAAACTGTAGCTCCAATTACATTTTCAAAGATTTCCTCTTAACTCCCATACACACACTTCACGTGTCCTAATCTCTAATTGTTGCTGCTCCCTGAAAATATGCCCAGAGATTTCCCATCCGCAGGCTTCTGTTTGCTTGTGGTCTTTTCCACATTCCTTCTTCACCACTGAAAATACTCCTCCTCTTTTAAAATTTCACTCAACGCCTTCATGAACGTGTCAGCGGAACCATCCTCCAGGAGCAAAGGAGAAATCTGAATCTAAAAGTCAGTATTATACCAACTACTCTACGCTGAATAATGCTAGATCCGATTCACAAGAGAGATGCTGTGAATAAACATGAGGTATGCTGAACGCTGCCATCAAGACATCCAGAGAGAGGCCACAGACTTGACATTCTTAAGTTTCTTCATCTAAGAAGCTGCGGATACCATGCTAAAACATTCAGTACATGTGGAAAATTTCAGGCAAGGCTTCGTTCATTCATCGGATCATTGTTTACTCACCCCGAGCTATTTCATCTTTATTCGAGACCCTTATTAAGCCTCTCATATCAACCCATGTACCTGGTACGTGTATACAGTGGCATTAAAGAAAAAGCCCCCGTCTTTACATTTAATGTATTCTACACACAGCAGAAGCTTCTGGTCCCTGTATGTAAACTCTTCCACCCGCACAACTGTAACACAGTCCTATCACCACACCAGGAGCCCACCTCAGTGTCCTACCACAGCCCCAAGACTGGAGCCTTCCCTTCTTCTGACTGGACAAGTCTAGGACTCTGTCCTCTGGAATGCAGTCCACGCACCGAACCAATGGCTGTCATTTGGTCCTGCGTCTCCAACAGAATACGTGTGCCGGGGACCCAAGGGGTGGAGCGAGTGAATCTTTGTACTCTCTCTCCCGTAAGCCACGGGCAGACTGTATACTTTCTGTGGCCAGAGCTCTAGGCCTTCTGAGAATAAAAGTCCGTGTCCCTGGGGGAGAATCATTTCTACTCGGTCAGGGCTTTTCAGCCTTGGCCCTATTGTCATTTTTTTTAAACATTTTTTTTAAGATTTTATTTATTTATTTGACAGAGATCACAAGTAGGCGGAGAGGCAGGCAGAGAGAGAGGAGGAAGCAGGCTCACTGCTGAGCAGAGAGCCCGATGCGGGGCTCGATCCCAGGACCCTGAGACCATGACCTGAGTCGAAGGCAGAGGCTTTAACCCACTGAGCCACCCAGGTGCCCTGGCCCTATTGTCATTTAAATACAGAGAGTCCTTTATTGTGGCAGCTGTCCTGTATGTTGTAGGTTGTTGAACAGCACCCCTGGCTTCTACCCACTAGATACCCGTTGCAACCCCTCTCCTAAATGGGACAACTGTAAATGTCTTCAAATATTACCAAATGTCCCTTTGGGGCAAAATCATCCCCAGGTGACGATCGTCACACTCTTGGACATAGTAAGGGCTCCACCGTAGCTGAAGCTCTATCTGGTTCGCAGGTGTCTCTCACACCAGTGCATCACTGGCCGAGAGAGGGGTGACCGGACAGGTGGGAAAATCAGCCCCCACCGTAGAGGAAAGAGAACTGCTGCTGTAGGGCAGAGGCAGAGAGAAGGATGTAGGGAGCACCGGAGCTTCACTGGGACCTCTCTGGGTGCTCCTGTGTCTGGTGGTGACAGCGAACACAGGTCATAGCAATGACAGCCAGAAAGAGCACAGGAGCCAAAGGCCCAGACTCCTCAGGGATGATGGTTTGGGCCACTTCCACCAGGCAAACTGGCAGAATTCCTGGCTGAGTGGGAGGGTATTCAGAAATGGGAGACAGAGAAGGGAAATGATGAACTTAAGACCAGCTTGAGACTAGCAGAGTCTGTAGCTACACTAACTCCCTTGTCATAAGTCTCGTTTTTATTTTTGTTT